>LOJH01015247.1:11461-23565 GCA_001685095.1 Ellobius talpinus | reverse complement strand
ATACAATTTGTGTGTTGTTATTTCGGGTGTAAAGCTAGTCGTGCGGGAGCCAGGCAGGACAAAAAGCAGGCCAACCCGTGCTCCCCATTCACTACACCCCTGCACTGAGGACCCTTTTTCTACCAACCCAGAAATACTCCCAAAGACTCTCCTCAGTGCTATAACATTCACTGAGGATGTTTTTTTTCATATCCCCTCAGAGTGAGTAATGATCATTNTTTTTTTTTGCTGAAGGACTACACTTTCCAGCTTCCCCTGTGGACTATGGAAGGCATTCCCACACATTTCTGCCCTTATAAGAGGCCACATCCCATCTTCCCTTGTAGGTATTTTGGCCATCCATACATGTGATGAAGTTGCCCCCTCACCATGAATAAATATTGATGGGAACATCAACTATGCCAGTCATTTCAAAGCAAAGATATCTCTGTTATGTGTCTCAGATGCTATCAAATGACATTCTCAGCTTTTTTATTGGTGAAAACTACTGGTCTCCTAAGTATATGCATCAAAAACGTTGGGTGAAATACAGAGGTGATCAGAGTGAATGACTATTAAGGAGGTGAACGACAGCCCATAGTAGTTTGGCTATGTCCCTACACAGTTCCAATTCTCCACAGTCATGGGTGTCTGCCCTGTGATTCAGCCTTGGAGAGTCTTTCTGGAAATTTAAGATCACACAAGTGATGCTGTATTCTTCTTCAGTGTGTTTCTGCTGTATAGAGCCACTTGGAATGCAAAAAATAGACTAAACTGGGTGACGTAAAACAAGTGGTTTCATAGTGTCCCAGTGGGCTTCTCTCTGTGATTCTTACAATGTGTACTAATAAAACATTTTTCCTTTTTTTAAAATAAAAATACTTTATTTTACATGTCTGAGTATTTTGTTAACATGTATGTTTGTGTACCACATGTGTGCAGTGCCCACAAAAGCCAGAAGAGGCCATAGATATCCTGAAATTGGATTACAGATGCCTGTGGACTTCCATTTGGGTGCTGAGAATTGATTGAATCTGGGTCCCCTTCAAGATTAGCCTTAAGCATTGGACCATCTCTGCAGCCCTAGAATTAAATTGTTTTTTCAAATAATATTTTCCTACAAAATTTGTTTTGGGGATTGGGATTTGGTGGCTTTGTTTCTTTTTAAGACAGCGTTTCTCTGTATAGTTGTGGCTGTCCTAGATCTCTCTCTCTCTGTAGACGAGGCTGACTCGAACTCAGAGGTCTGCCTGCCTCTGCCTTCCAAATGCTAGGATTAAAGACATGTCCAATCATCTCCCAGCCAATGTTTTTCTACAAAGTTCTAAAGTTACATAATAAATTTGCCTCTGGACTGTGAAAAACAAATCATAGGCCAGCAAACTGCTAAGAGGCTTGGCCTGCAGCTTTTACAGGAACTTGTCCAGGTTTCGCTCAGCTCCCTGGTCTTAGCTATCTTCACAGAATGTATAAGGGGAGACACAAAGCATTTTCCCGAATTGAGGCAGAGGTTATTGCAGGATAACTGAGGCTCTCTCAGGAGTAAGAGTTGGTGATGGCTAAAGAGCAGGGAGTGGTCAGAGGTGTCATTGTGGAAGAAAACAATGCCATGACCAAAGACACCATTATGTAGGAAAACACTCTCACAGGCTGGGTGGACAATGTGCAGTGCCAAGGGAGACTATTGTATAGGACAAATTCTTGAGGGGTAAGAGAAGACAATGCCTAAAGGGACCAGTATACCTCCATGTTAGGTAGGCTTGATACTTGTCTTAAAGTCCCTATGAGAGATAGCTTTGCTGAGGGGCAGTTTCCTATTCAGTTGATTGACAGGACCATTTGGATTAGCTCCTAAGGGAAAATGATGGTGTCTTTGTTCTCTACTGGAGAGCTCGCTGATACACAGTAATCTTACAGTCTCCCAGCACTTTAGAACATCATGTCTCCACACAGGACAGAGATACAGTTCAGATCTTATTCTTTTGACCGGAAATCATGTAACGAAAAGACAGATGAGAATTAATGAAAAAAGAATTCTATAAAAAGAGCCATGCTTTTCCGGGAAGAAGTAGCTGACCCTTAATTGGAATTTTACAAAAGCCCTACTACCTCCAATTCATTTCTTTGTCTAATCTGTGCCTATCTTTTCATACTTTAAATTTTAAGGAACATGAAGTTGGGGAGATAATTCAGTGAGTAAGAGTTCTAGGGTAAGCAGCAGGACCTGAGTTAAAATTCTTGCTTCTTATATAAAAAAGGAGCAAATATGGGCAGATCCTGAGAGCTCACTAAGTAGCCATCCTGACCAAGAAGGCAAGCCTCCTGTTTAGTGAGAGACTTTGTCTCAAGGCTAGAAAGAAGAGAGCAATCAAGGAAGACACCCAGCATTCTCCTTTGACTTCTGGACTGCTGCCCTCCCCACCACAACACTCACATGAAGATATTAGAAATAAATATCAGGGAGAGACAACTATCACATTTATCTATCGACCTCCACTTTACATTGGCAGCATTACTGCGTTAAGGCACATAGTATAGGGGGGTCCATTGCCAGGGACCTTCAAGTCTGTTAAATTTTACCTACTTGCCTAGCACAATGGTCATGAACAGAGAGGAAAAGTGGTGCTTTTATTTGAGATTGTAATTACATCATTTCCTCCCTACAAGCACGTCCGTACACTTCTCCTTGCCCTCTTTCATGTTCAAGGCCTCTTTTTTTCAATAATTGTTGCTACATGCATATATCCACATGTATACACACATATATTCCTAAATATAACCTGCTCAGTCTGTATACGGTTACTCATATGTATGTTTGTAGGGCTGGCCATTTGGTTAATGGCTAACCAATTTGTATTCTCTCACTCTCTTTCTTTAACCATGCTGGGAATCAAACCCATTGCCTCAGCTATTCTAGACAAGCTCACTATCACTAAGCTATATCCCCAAACAAAGGCTCTGCTCTAAAACCTGGCCCGATAGTAAGAATGTTAGTGTTCAGTGTAGAGGGACATGGTTGGGAGGAGGGGGAGGTATGGATCAGAACTGCATGACTCCTGCTTGGGCAATTGCATCCTTAACACAACATTTTTAAGTGTTAAGAGCAAAAAAATGCAAGAAAGATCCAGAATTTTTTTTTCGGTGTGTGTGTGTGTGTGTTTCAAAACAGGGTTTCTATGTGTAGTTTTGGCACCTGTCCTGGAACTAGCTCTTCTAGACTAGGCTGGCCTCAAACTCACAGAGATATGCCTGCCTCTGCCTCCCGAGTGATGAGATTAAAGGCATGCACACCACCCAGTGATATTCTGGAAATTTAAGAAATATAGAAAAAAACCCCTCTTGACTGTTCATGTTACATAGATTAACTTTTTTGAGCTGTTATTAAATAATTCCACAAAGTGGCTTACACAATTCTAGAGCCTAGCAGCCCGAGACCAAGATGTCAGCAGATTTGGATTCTTTGGAGGCCTTGCTCTATGACATTCAGATGACCACCTTCTCCTGTGTCCTCGGGTGGCCTTTTTTCTGTGAGTAGAAATACTTGATATGCCCACATTTCAGATTTTTGTAAGAACACTGGTCAATTTAAATTAGGTTTCATTTTGCCCCCTTTATTTAATTATAGTTTACTTTTTAGAGACCCTATCTTCAAAAAGAGGTACATTCTTTGGTTTTAAGACATAGGGCTCCAACATAAGAATTAGGTGGGGTAGGGGGCTGGAGAGATGGCTCAGAGGTTAAGAGCACTGACTGCTCTTTCAGAGGTCCTGAGTTCAACTCCCAGCTACCACATGGTGGCTCATAACCATCTGTAATGAGGTCTGATGCTTCTTCTGGTGTATAAGCATACATGCAGGCAGAACACTGTGCACATAATAAATAAATCAATCTTTAAAAATAAAAGAATTAGGTGGGGTCATAATTTGATCCACAACAATATAGTATGCATGTATAATATTTCACAAGAAAGATATATAATTTCCAGTGTTAGGAACTTAATTACACTTTATTACATACAAATGTATCATACTTTGTAATAGTTTAATTTGCCAGTACTAATTTGTGTAACAATGATAGTTTTTGGAAGTATCTGGCACCTTGTAGGTTCTGTATTTGGCTTATTTTTATTTAAAGCATAGTCAGTATTAAGACTGTCATTTTGATCCTGAATCACACACTATCTCGGTTAAATCAACCATATTTAATAATATGAATTGTTTCTGCTAATTATTTGCAATTGTAGGTTGCAAGATATAGCTTAGATCTCCTACCAAGAGAGATGTTTACTACTTTTACTACTTACTTTAGAGAACAAATTACCCCTGCCCATTCTATGAGTAAAGACAACAAACATTGCTTATTTGACAGCTTCTGAGAGCCTGAAATCTTGGAGTACCTTAGCTCCAAGACTGTCATAATGGTGGCATTGAGGTTTTACAAGGTCTATAGTCATCTGCAGGTTGATAGAGTAAAGGATTCAGCTCTAAACATCTGACCAAAGAAGCTATTGACTGGATGCCTAGTTCTTAAGAGTAGGCTATTCCCTGTTGTAGGAGGCTGCTAGTTCATTTACCTACTCCCAGCAGCTCAGACCTGAAATAACCACACATATGCTGTATTAATTAAATCACTGCTTGGCGCATTAGCTCTAGCTTCTTATTAGCTAACTCTTACAACTGAATTTATCCCATTTCTATTAATCTGTGTGTTGCCATGAGGCTGTGGCTTACTGGCAAAGTTTCAGCATGTCTGTCTCTGGCAGTAGCTCTATGGCTTCTCCCTGACTCTGCCTTCTTTCTCCCAGCATTCAGTTTAGTTTTCCCCTCCTAGCTCTAGTCTACCCTATCACAGGCTCAAGGCAGTTTCTTTATTAACCAATGGTATTCACAGCATACAGAAGGGAATCCCACATCAATTCCCTTCTCTAGGTTCGACTATGCTGTATAAAACAGTGGGTTTTCAGACTATGCCCCACCCTAGGAGACTCTATCTTCCAAACATCCTTTGACTAAATTTTGAGGGAGAAGGTTGATTGCAGCCCCTGGTGGACTCAGAACCTGTACCATCTGTCCAGTGCAACCTACCAAGTAGAGAGATAAAAGACATATTCCTGAGAATAGAAAGAAAGTCACCTCAAAAGTTTATTAGAAAGAATTAAAACTATGGAGACACATAAGAATATTAAGATCATATCAGGGAAATCAGGCCCCAGGAACTTAATGGGCACACAGAGGAATGGGTATAACTCTCTCACCTGGATCCTATAAAGTGATTCATAGCTACCATTGCAAAGCCATGATTGCACAGCAACCTATCATCTGATTCCTGGTGCATATATCAGGGACAGAAGACTGCCTGTCCAGGCTCTGTCCCCTGCTGTGGATGAAGCATATTAAACTTCCTGCCTGTCACCCACTTCACACATTTGAACCTGGATATGGCCATATTTTGTTCCTGACATGTCTTGCTCTAGACTGGGTTTTGCCTTTTCACCTCACAGATGAATTCTGAAATTTCACTTTGCTGTATTGCATTTTTTTCTAATATGAAAACATTTTATCCTTCACAGAAAGCTTTTAGACACAAGATGTTCAAAAGGGAGATATCACATCTCATTCTACATGGAAGCCCCTTAAATTTAAACAATTCAAAGGCTTCAGAAAGTCCCTAAAACTGTCCAAAAACATAACCTTTTCCATTCTCTATTGCACATATGTAGTAAGAACTATTGAGAGATACTGTCAGACCAGCCAAGCCTCTAGGAAGAGGTTGAGACAAGACAAATCACCTAGGAAAAACAAAGGCTAAGTTTCCTGGAAGAGGCAGACTCGAGTTGTCCAGGCTGATTTGTATGATAACTTGGTACAAGTTAGAGTCATCAGAGAGGAAGGAGCCTCAGCTGAAGAAATGCCTCCACGAGATCCACCTGTAAGGCATTTTCTCAATTAGCGATCAGTGCAGGAGGACCAAGTCCATGGTATAGTGCCATCCTTGGGCTGGTGGTCCTGGGTTCTAAAAGAAAGCAGCCTGAGCAAGCCAGAGGAAGCAAGTCAGTAATCAGTACCCCTCCATGGCCTCTGCATCAGCTCCTGCCTCCGGGATCCTGCCCTGTTTGAGCTCCTGTCCTGACTTCCTTCAATGATGACCGGCAACATGGAAGTATAAGTCAAAATAAACCCTTTCCTCTGTAGGGTTTTGTTTTTTGGTCATAGTGTTGAATTGCAGCAATAGAAACCCCAACTAAGACACTAGATGAGTTGCCTGGAAGAGATAGTCTAGCTAAGCTGGCTAAAAAGAAATTAGTAAATCTGTTGAGCTGTCTGTAAGTTGTGTAATAAGCTTAGGGATCCAGCTTTGACGAGCTTTGACTTATGGTAGAGTTGGCTTTGATGATGCAGCTATCTTGGACTCATTTCTGCTACTGTAAATAACCCCTCATCTACTGTGGTAGTTTGAATGTAATTGGCCCCCATAAGCTCATAAGAAGTGGCATTATAGGAGGTGTGGCTTATTGGAGGAAGTGTGTTACTGTGAATGAAGGCTTTGTCGTCTCCTATGCTCAAGTTATGCCCAGTGTCAGACCACTTCTGTCACCTGTGGTCAAGATGTAGGATTCTCAGCTCCTTCTCCAGCACCATGTCTGCCTGCATGCTTCCACATTGCACCATGATAATAATGGACTAAACCTCTGAAAATGTAAGCCACTGCAATGCAATGTTTTTCCTTTATGAGAATTGCCATGATCATGGTGTCTCTTCACAGCAATAAACCCCAACCAAGACACCTGTATTCCTGTAAGTTATTCCACTAAAGCACAATGCTTCATTATGTTGGCATCCTTCCTTTGATCTGTCATCAGTTGTATGAATAGGGTGAGTAGATGCTTGTTTACTTCCCCATGCTACTGTCTCACACTATCAAGTCTGACTCCAGCAGCTGTCTCCGTCTCCCAGCACTTGTCTGGTACATTATCTTATCAATATAGACCCTCAGGTCACATCTGGGGCCTCTTGACCTTTTCAGCAGCCTTTCAAACTTGTATTCATTCTGTCACCCACATATGTGTATAGAGGTATATAGATATCGGTACCATGTGCTTTATAATGTGTGTGATATGAAAGTTAATATTAGTAACGAAGACTTGAAAAAAATTTGCACTTCTCTGAGCCAAGCTACCAAGGCAGGCAGATTTTGTGACACAATGCTATTATAGAGATCACTAAATATTGTGAATTTATGGTTATTCAACAAATTCTTACATTGCGGAAAGACACAGGTTGGTTTTCTATGTTTCTGTCATAGCATACATAGGTCCTATACTGTGACAAGCAGTTCCTGGCTATGTTTTCCTGATGGAGTCTTTTGAAAGTCATCTCAACGTGACTGTTACCATCCCTTTGAGCAAGTTAGGCAAAATAGAGTACCTTTTATGGCTTGTTTTTAGAAATCACACAGCATCATTTTGCACATACTCCATTTTCTAAAAATGAGCCACCAAATTTAGCTCACTAAATGAGAAGGGAATTAAACCCTAACTTTTAGGGGCAGAGAACCAAAGATGCATAGTCAACACATGACGTATTTAAACTACTGTGTTGTCACAGGGCCAAGATAACACTAATTGGGAAGCCATGCTAGTCATTTGGGGGAAGTGTAACAAAATACCATTAAGAAGGCAAAGTGTAAACAACAGACATTTATTTTTTACACTCTTCTAGAGACTGGAAAATCCAAGGTCAAGTAGCCAGCAGATGTGCTGTTTGCTGACGGTATACTTCCTGGCTCTGGATGAAATCTTCTCTCACTGTTCTCACTTTGTAGAAAGGCCAAAAATGTCTTCTGGAAATCTTTTAAAAGAGCACTAATCCCATCACAAATGCTCTGCCTTGGCAACTAATCATACCACTAAAGCTCACTTTTAAATAACATCACTTGGGAGTTAAAATTTTAATAAGCTAATTTTTGTGGTGAGTATTGAAGCCATGGTGGATGAGTTATCCACTGCAGGCCTTGGTATAGCAAACAAGAAATCGTAGCACGAGATAAGGACTGATAAACATTAGTTTCATAAGCAGCATGAGGTCAGAGGAGGAAGAAATCACTTGTCTAGGCAGGTTTCTCGATGGAGCAGCTCATCCTCGTGCATGATATCCAGCTTGTTGCTTGAAATTTAGAGCAACCAAAACAAACACTGAGCAGAAACCATTGAGAAGGGAGGATTCCTCGTTTATCTGAAAATTGACCTAATAGATTTCTCTAGTTGTCTAGATTTTTCTATGTTAGAATGTCATTATATCTCTCCTCCAGAATGTTCCAGCCCTTGCCCTGGTACAAAGCAAATACCCTAACTTCACTGGCAGGAGGAGGAGAAGAAAGAGAAGAGAAAAGGACAGGGTTTTCAAGAACACTTGAATCTTTGCCGGGAATTCTCCAAATGTCATTTAAGATGAGGTTCCCCTTTATAAAAAACTTTTCTATAACTTTAGGTAAACCTGCAATATAAATTTCAGTTGTGTATCTCATACCACATTTAGTACTCTGGTAAAAAACTGTTGAAAACCTATGCTATGAGGGAAAGACAATGTGTATGTTATTATTAAAAACGTTTGTCCCAAAGGTATTAGTGCCTAATTGTAGGATCTTGCAATTACTACCTAACATGCCAAAGTTGCTGTAGACGTGAATGTTGATACAAGGAGACAGGTGAATCTAAATAACCATTATATATATATGTATATATATACATATATATATTCTTATAGAAAGACAAGAGAAGGAGATTTTCCTACATACAAAGGCTTCCCAGATATGGAAAAGAAATATTCATGCCTTCAAAGACGCTGGCCTTGAAGATTGGAGGGATATGGCCAGATTCCTAGTTACGATGGTATCTCCTCAAACAAGAAGAGGAAAGATATGTATTCGCCTCTATAGTCTTCATTATGAGCATAGATGCTCTGAGTT
This sequence comes from Ellobius talpinus, assembly GCA_001685095.1. Taxonomy (NCBI): domain Eukaryota; kingdom Metazoa; phylum Chordata; class Mammalia; order Rodentia; family Cricetidae; genus Ellobius; species Ellobius talpinus. The sequence continues at coordinate 14,622 of LOJH01015247.1, read as the reverse complement.
TTTGACTTCAGCCTAGAGGCTGAAAATTTTTCTTCTTTGTGTTCCCAGAACTGTGAATCAATTTGCTGTCTGAAACCAGTGTCTTAAATTTGTTATAGCAACCAGAGGAAAGAAAGACGGCACCTTTCTATAAAAACACATCCGAAACATTTCCAATTATCAAGGCAATCGTGTGTACGTGAAATTGTCGACAGATGTGTCAGAACAGTTCCAGCTTATCTACCCACTCTTCCCTCCCAGCACCTGGTACACAGATTGCTGTCACCCTCCACGATGAGCTAGTTCCTAGTTCATTTTCAGCATGACTGTGAGTTGGCTGACAATGGATTTTTTTTATGAACACATATCTGTAGCCGTGGTCTATGTGCAGAAATTCCAGAGAAACAGTTGCCTTGTGCTCAACTTGCTGGGTCGATGGATTCCCATACTTGTGGGATGCAGATAACTGTGTCCTTACACACACATCCCAAGGGCCGTTGGCTCTGTGTAATGAGCCAGAGATCCCAAGCAATGAGACACATTAGAGAGAACCACTAGCAAGTCAAGGTGCAAACAAATATGACCCCAGATTTTCATCCTTGTAAAATGATGGACAATTTTCTCCTGGAAGAAGCAGGTGATGCTAAGTGATAACCTAGATCCAAATACTTGTATGTTGACACAGAACAAATAGGTGCATTATGAAGTAATGCCACAGCATGACTCACAGGCATCTCTTCCCTGTTTTCATTTACAGTTTACTGGTACTTAAAAAATGTGCTCTCTTCTGCCTCTCGCAATGTCCCTCTCTCAAGATGCATTTAAAATGAAGGCGAGAAACTAGTCTTTGAAAGCTGTCTGTAGAGAATGCGGAGAAGTATATGGATCTGTATATTTCCAGGTGGGAAACTGGGAGGCACCCCACCAGCCAGTATACCAGAGTTACAAGTGAAATGTCTCAAAAGTACACAAAACAAAACAAAACAAAAACCCCATAAAAACCTCAAATAACAAGTTCTTAAACATTTTACATATTTTACTTCTCTGGAACAAAATTCTGGCTTCTCTGAAATATATGTCTAAATATGCTTCTTAGAAGTTGATGTTTTAAAATTTTATAACCATATGGGGTTTATTTAAAAAGCAATGGAATGGCCTATACTCATCAAATACAGTATAAAAATCATACTAGCATTTCAGTGGCTGTAAACTGACAATGTTCAGGGCCAAGGGAGGAGGAAAAACTCCCAGCAAAGCAGAAGGGAAAGGGAAAAACAAACATCTATTATCTCATAATTTCTGGGGGCAGGAATCTAGGTGTGGCTTAATTGCACGCCTCTGACTGGAGGCCTGCAGTCTCAGCTAGGGCTGCAGTGAGTTCCTTCTGTGCCAGATGTGGCTGACAGCCTGTGCTTTCCATGTTCACTCCCACAGCTCTCGCAAGGCTGATATTCTCTTGATAAGGTGGCTTAGTTGCTTAGTTTTTTCCCCTCCTTTGCTAAATACCAAGGTGTGTCATTTTCTTTTCCTGAGTGTCACAGGGCTTCTCTCCTGCACAGGGCAAAGTTGAGAAGGTGCTTGTGTGTACACAATGTCTTTGTTTTATTTCACGTGTGGGCTGCAAGCAAATTAGAGTGGGGAAAGAGTTTATTTTAGCTCCTAGTTCCAAGTTCTAGTCCATCATCTTCAGGAAGTCAAGGCGGGAAGTGGAAAGAGCTGGTCAGACCATGTCTACAGCAGCCTGGGATTGTGAGAGGGGCTGCTTCTATTTCATTCCCCATTCGTAGGTCTTTCTTTGGTGCCAGCCTTATTTGTTCATAAATATATTTATTGCTACTAGTTCAATTCTCTTTAAAGTTTGGTTAAAAAAATCACTTATCTCCAAATATAAAGTTTTAAATGTAGATTCTTTGTTTTAGGAACTAACTCATTTGTTGTAATGTACTGATTGCCTCATCTTCAGCTTTGAAGGAAAAATTTGAACTTTGGAGCATGACTGAGCACTTGATATTCCACCACTAACTATGACACTACCACTCTTTTTTTCCCTACAACAAAATATTGTTGAATTTTGGAAATGCTTTTTCTTTATCTATGGGATGTAAACTTACAGTTTGGCCATTTATTGTGTTCATATTTATGGCATATCATAACAGCTACTTTATAGATATCATGTCAACCTTGCACTCAGGAAGGGTGATAAAAATACTTTCTGCCAAGTCTGATGGCTTCAGGTCAATCCTTAGGATCCATATGATGGAGAGAGAGAACTGGCTCCCACAAATTGTCCTCAGGCCTCCACACAAGCTTCTTGATATGTATGCACCCACACTCACACATAAACATACATACATAAACACACACAATTAATTATAGTAAAAAGATTCCGAGACTGTGCTCTTTTATTACAAAATGGTAACGGATATCAATGATGACAAGTAGCTTATTGTACCAAGATAGAATTCCTTCTATGATACGTAGATTCCTGAGGTTCTCTAAACTAAAAGTAGAATCTTGATAATCTACTTGTGAGCTGCAATTCCATGAATCTTAATCTCAAATGAAAACACTATCCAAACCTCAATCTCCTAAAACAGAAGCACAATTGGCACAACCTCTGTTACTGCTTCCATTTGCTGGGGTCTCTGTAGGAGAGCACCACAAACAAAAGAGCTGAAACAACACTAATTCATTGTTCCATTGTCCTGGAGGCCAGATGTCACACATGAGGGCTTCAGGGAAGAGTTCATCTCACTCCTATCTCATTGTTAATAGCTTTTCTGCCCATGATAATAGGTTTCTCCACTGAGGAAATAAGCCAGATCAAGCTGAATTAAAAAATATAACAACGGGTTTATCTGAGCAAAGCAACTTCCAGGTGGGTTCTCTAGTCACAGAGATCAAGGCCTCATCTCCAAACTAAAGCAGGGAGATTATATAGGTTGTAGGCAAGGAGTAATGACATGTCCACCACAAGTTGGGTCTGTGCCCAAGTATGGTCAAAAACCGAGTGCTTTAGGGAGGGACTTTGGCAGCTGGCCACTTCAGGGGAGGAAGCTGCCAAGAATGCAGAACTGGGCTTTTTGGCACCTTTTCTTTGTTCCAAGACTCTCTGAGTGGTCTGGGTTTGGAGAGAGAGAGAGACAGAGAGACAGAGAGAGAGACAGAGAGAGAGACAGAGA
>LOJH01015247.1:0-11396 GCA_001685095.1 Ellobius talpinus | reverse complement strand
ACAGAGAGAGAGACAGAGAGAGAGACAGAGAGAGAGACAGAGAGAGAGAGGAGAGAGAGGAATGGATCTTTTTGGATCATACAGGGACAAGTTGGAGGTTCCAGCTGAACCCTTTTTTCTTGCTTCTGGTGTGCTTCTGGTATTGTGCTTTGTGTCCCTTGGCTTGCACTAGAATTTTTAAAAAGATATTATAGGGTCAACAAAAGGTGCGGAGACATGCTGTGCTTCAGAAGAGCACGAATCTGGAGAACTATAGTCTCATCATAGACAGGGAAGATGGGACCTACAAAGGAGGAAGCCTTCAGTTTCTGGAACCAGTGTGTTTGGAGGGTGTGTGGAGCTTATTTAACATATAACCTAGCAGTACATTCTAGGAGGCCAGGAGACAACAGTTAAGGGGGTAAAAAAAATTATTTGGGTCTGGGTATCAGTGGAGTGGGCCTGCTTGAAGTGACAAGGGGAGGGGGGAAAAGGAACTTCAAGGTCACAGCAGGAGTTGCTTGTAAGTTCTCTAGGCAGAACAGAGAGGCTTCAGAGGGAGTAGCAAAATCCTCCAAGGATGAAGCATATGGTTCTCTTAAAGCATGTTTTAAGGCCTGTAGCCAAACAGTTTGTAAAATTACCACCCTAATGTCAGTCACATCTGCCTCCATCTTTACATGCATTCTCCCTGTGTCTGTGGCCATGCTTCCACCTTTCAAAAAGACACCAGTAAAACGGATTTGGGCTTATCCAAAAAACACCCTTTTAACTTGACTATGTGGGGAAGGCTTGTCTCCAAATAAATTTACATTCTTTGATCCTTAAGACTAGAATTGAAGGTATGTATCTGAACTACTGCTTGAGAAGTGAATCAAATTATTTTTTTAAAGCTCTTAGGCAAAGTCTTAAAGAGATCTTAAAATAATAAACATGAAAGTGACACTTCCAGTCAAGCCTGTTGGGGCATGCCTAAAATCCCAGTGCTTGGGATGCTGAGGAAGAAGGAAAGAAGTTCACGGCCAGGCTAGGCTGCACAGTAAATTCAAGGCCAGCCTGGGCTATAGGAAACCTTGTCTCAACAAACAAACAAACAAAAAACTAAGACCAAAACAAAAGAAGCAAAATACACATTTTATAATGTCCTTCATATTTGCAGTATTTATAGTCAGACTTGAAATAAAATTGAAAAAATGATAAATTTCTCCTTTTTAAAGTTTTCCTGCTCAGTACTAGAAATGCTTTAAACTCACTTTGCTACATTCTAAACTCTCTCCTGCCGTGGCCACTGTAGGAAGGAAAAGTTGTAATGATGGAATTCTAGGATGCCAAGGGAGTCACTGTAGATTGATTAAGGAAAGTTTTTAAGGGACTGAAGGAGTAATAAAGAAAAGGAAGAGAAGGAAATGGAGGAGAAGGAGAGTCAGAGAAAGAAAAACAGCCAAGGAGAAGGGAGGAAGTAGGTAAACTTCTGGGAGATTCTTTCTTCACGGGTGGGATGGCTGTCAGAGATAATGATAGCTAATTATAGATTTTAAAGACAGATTCACACAAAACTCTAACAAGTTTGTGTTCTGCTTTGGTAATGTTTTTAAGATGATATGCTCCTTTTTCTGTTTTAAATTTTAGGGCACTGTTAGGATCTTTGCTTTCATTTTTATATTCATCTACACTAGCATTTACCTACATGTTCGTATCAAGTTATTTCCTTGAGTCTCCTAAACAGAGATCCAAATTTAATGATAAAACCTTAAATTAAGTAAATATGAAGTAATTATGAATCAACTTGTTTGTGATTTTTAAAAACTAGAGCAGTAACTTAATATTCTAATTATGAACAATTACATAACTGAGAGCATTTTATTGTTCCAATCATGTGTACATAAACTAATTATATGAACTAATTTGCTAAATAAGATTAATTGTGATTCATGGATCATTAATTTTAATGGCTGTCCAAAGCCTGACGTTCTACAACAAGTCAATTTCTTTTTATAACTATTTCAAGAAATGAAAATTGGTGATAGAATATGTCAACTTATTTAATGTTAGAATTATAGCTATTTGCTAGCTGCAATGACTTTGAAATAATGTGTTCCTGTGGTTTGCATTTACTAGGTGAACTTGAGTGCTTTTCCTTTTTAACCCAGTCATCATAGAGCATTATATATTTATGTAAAGGAAAATCTCCAAAGGCTGGAAAGATAGCATAACAGCTAGAACACTTAGTGCTCTTGCAGATGATCCAGCTTCAGTTCCCAGAACCAAATGAAAACTCATAATTATTCTTAATTCTAGATTCAACATCTTGTTCTGGTCTCCAGGTACTAGACATGTGTATGATACAAATATATACATGTAGGAAAAAATCCTCATATAAAGCTAAAAATTAAAAAAAATTACTGAAAAGGACAATTTAGAGTTTCCAAAATGTCAGAAAGCTAAGCTCAGTTAATAGTGTATTCATATTTAAGAACAAATGAATGATAAACTTGAAAAATATGGGTAGAACTTGGGTCTTTAGACCCATAATGTTGAGCAATAATAGGTTTGTGAAAAATAGTATTATAATTTTTACGGCTACAATTTTGACTTGAATTTTCAGTTCAATAAATCTTGTACACAATACAAACTTTTTCTGTATTTCTTTCCTTCCTTTCTTCTCTCTCTCTCTCTCTCTCCCTCCCTCCCTCCCTCCTCTACTGCCCCCCCCATTCTTTCATTAGACATGGAAGAGAATCCAGTTAAAAACAAATGCTTTTTCCTGGATAATGAAAACTGAAAGACAGCTGGGCATGGTGGCATATGCCTCTAATTCTGGCATCAGAGGCAGAAGTAGGCAAGATTTCTCTAAGTTCTATGCCAACCTGGTCTACATAGTGAGTTTCAGGTCAAACAAGACTACACAGTGAGACCCTGTCTCTGAAAAAGAGGGCAAACATGCGATTGGACATGTTTGTGATGGTGTTTTATCTTCATTAGGCTTCAGTGGTGTAAATGGCGTGCTCTCCTAGTTTACAGGTTGTGTAGGAGCTTCATCCTGCTTGTTGGTAGTGAATGTATAATGTGATTAGTATCATCTCTTTTGTGTAACTAGCTGTCTCTGTGTGCAGTGTGTGTGTGTGGGGGGGAGTGTCTTGCAGTAGTTTGGGAAACTGTTTCACTTGAATGCTTTTCTCTGGTGCCATGGACTCAGGTTTAGGACTTAAATTTCTGTTAGGGTCTGTGAAACACTGTACAGTGCTTCTTGCAAGCACTCATTCACTTGTGACATTTCATTGTCACTGAAACTACAGAAGAAGACTGGCCTTCAGAGAGATAGTTAAAATTAAATGAGGTCATAAACCTGGTCCCGAAATCAAATCCAACTGATATCTGTGAAAATCTGGGTATTTGTGTAAACAGAGGAGATGCCATTCAAGGACACAGCACAAGGCAGGTCAAGCAAGGCCTTGGAAGAAAGAAAACTGGACTAAGTCTTGTTCTGATGTTTCCTACTTTCCTACCAGAGGCAGATACATTTCTAATGTTTGAATCCCTCATTCTGTGCTGGTTTGCTGTGTTGACCTTGGCTACTTAATACAGGTCCAACTGCAGGATGTGACCACCAGGTTGTGGTTAGAAACATGAGATCTAGGTGTCTTCATGAGTAGGTTCAAATTCCAGCTTCTGCCCCTATCAGTGGTATGAAAACTGGCAGATTGATCAGTTTAGGCTTTTTCTGCCTGTTTTAGAAAGGGTTGTTTAACAATAAGTGCTCCATTTGGGGACTCATTTATACATATATAAATAATCTATGTATATAAAGACCCAGATACGCTAAAGGCAAAGGATGAAGAAAATTGCACTGTGCAAACTTTAAGATTAGGAAACTTGAGTAGGGAGGTCAGCATTTCAGAAAACAGAGTTTGGTACAGGGATACTGCCAGCAATAAACAGTCACAGAATCTAATGTTACATTAGATTCATTCATTCACATTATTCATTAACCGCCACAAGCAGTAATAGAACTTTGAAATACATCTAGTAAACACAGTGTGGACACTTGTTGAACAACTCATTCAACAATAAGGGATCATTATTTTTGAACTATGTTGGTTACTTCTTTTTTAAATATTTATTCATTTATTATGTATACAGTATTCTATCTGTGTGTATGCCTGCAGGCCAGAAGAGGNGGACCTTTGGAAGAACAGGCAATGCTCTTAACCACTGAGCCATCTCTTCAGCCCTGTTGGTTACTCCTTACCTGAGATGACAATTTGTTCTGACTCATGGTTTCTGAGTATTCAGTCCCATTAAGACAAGAGTTAGTTTCCTGCAGGAAGGAAGGGCATGGTTCATGTGGTCATGTAGAATGTATCTCAACCAACAGTAACCAAATGAGTAAAATGAGTTTGGAGAGAGAGTGAATGAAGGTAACCAGGATATGTGCGCATTCCTATGAGTGGGTGAGTAGTCTGTCACTTTTCTGGGTGAAATGAGTGCACATGAGGAGCAGGAACAGAGCTCTTACTGGCTCAGCCTACATTACATTCCAAAGTTCAGTTTCAATAGCGATGATTTCTGTCTCCATTCATTTCCTACTGTAAGATCCATAAAAGGTCAGTCGGCCAGGGAGCCAGTCACTGTTCTTCCTTTGGAAAGTCTGCCCCTCTCTCCAGTTTTTTTCATTTTCTCTTAATAAACCTATGTTTATCTCCTTGCCTATGTTACCTAATTTGTCTCAGAAATGAAACAATGAACTTGAAAGTTATTGGCTCAGGATAGCTTTGGTGAGCCTTGAACAATCACAGGGCATATTAACTTCCCAAGTTAAATTTGATAAGAGCTGAGAAGAAGTCCAGTGAGCTCAACCGTTGGTTTGGTCAGTCTTTTATCACAGCCTCAGGAAAACAAACTAGGACAGAAGTTGGTGACAAGGACATGGGGAATTACTGTGATGGATATTGCTGTGTTTTGTGTTTGTTTGTTTTTTGTTTTGTTTTAATTTTTGGTTTTGTTTGTTTGTTGAAGGGTCAGTGTTGTAGAAGCCTTTGGACATTGGACTGGGAAAGCTGTTGAATGCTTAAAGATTAATGAACTTTTGTAGGGGGAATTTGGGAGATGATGCTGAGAGCAATATAGATGATGGAGGCATAGTTGTGGAGTTTCAGAGAGATGCAAAGTCTATCAGGGCAGTTTCTGTGATATTTTGTATTAAGAATCCATGGAAATAAAACTTCTTCACTGGGACAATCAATGCTGATTAGCTGGGGCTGGAAAACCAACTGTGATTGATAAGAGACTGGCAGCAGAGCAAAGACCAAAGCTGGGGCCAAGACTGCAATTTAAACTGGAAGCTGAGGGGCTAAAGAGATGGCTCAGTGGTTAAAAGCACTGACTGCTCTTTCAGAGGACCGGGGTTCAAGTCCTAGCACCCACATGGCAGCTGACAACTGTCTGTAACTCCAAGATCTGACATCCTCACATGGACATACATGTAGCAAAACATCAACGCAAAACAAAATAAAAATAAATTATATTTAAAAAATAAATAAACTGGAAGCTGAACTTAGTGTATAAGAGTCTTCTATATGGTTCCAGATTTGGAGACATGATGTCCTAACAGAGAGCAACTGAGGCTTAGAACTGGGAGAGGGTCCAAGGGGTCATTGGTGAAGGTACAGCCTCAATCGTAGTGAAGAACCCAGTGTACTGGTGTTGCCAGGACTGTGAGATGACCACCGAGGACATGGCATGTGCAGAGAGGAATGGACCTGAGCTTAGGAGGCAAGTTTTGTGTGTTTTGATGACATAGACAGAAAGGTGGAACAACCTAAACCTTTTCTTGTCCAGAAGACCATGAGTGTGGCAGTTTGAATAAAAAATAAATGCAAAAGAAGTGGCATTATTAGAGGTATGACCTTGTTGGAGGAAGAGGTCACTGGGGGTGGGCTTTGAAGTCTCACATGCTAAAGCCACACTCAGAGTGTCAGTCATTTTCCTGCTGCCCTTGAGTCAAGATATAAAACTCTTAGTTTCTTCTCCAATACCACATCTGTCTGCATGCCACCATGCTTTCTGCTATGGCTATGTTGATAACGGACTAAACCTCTGAACTGTAAGCCAGACCCCAATTAAATAAATAACTTCATAAGAGTTGCTGTGGTCAGAGTGTCTTTTTACAGGAATAGAAATCCTAACTAAGACAATGAATCTCTCTCAAATGTGAAATACTGAGCTTTTTACTCTTTTGGATTTGGTTTTCCTTTGATTTTCACTGTTCCATGGGTCTTCCTTTTTAGAGTAAGAAAGCATGTAATTTATTTTGGATTTTATAAGAGCCCACAGTTAATAGGTTTTAGCTATTTTTTGAAAGAGAAAAGTGAACTTTTAAAGCACCGAATTTATTTATTTATATTTTGTAACTTGTATTATATTAACATGATATCTTGGAAACAAAAAAGAAGGAATATATTATATGTAAAGTGAGGTGCTTATGTGTGAAAGTTGACAAAAGCTTGATTGTGTTGGTCAGACTTTTTTTCACAACTTGATACAAACAAAGACATCCTTGGGAAGAGGTAATCTTAACTGAGAAGCCACCTCTATCAGCCTGGCACGTGAGCATGTTGGTGGGCATATTTTTGATTACTAATTGCGTAGATGGACCCAGCTCTTTATAGGGCATACAATTCCTGGACAGTAGACCTAGACTATGTAAGAAAAGGAGCTGAGCATAACAGGGAAAGAAAACCAGTGAACACTATGGTCTCCATGGTCTCTGCTTTTATTTATACCTCCAGTTCTTGCATGAGCTCCTGCGTTCACCTCCCTCAGTGATGGACTGGACGCTCAAGCTAAGCTAAGATCTTTCCTCCCCAGTTTGGTTTTGGTCAGTGATTATCACAGGATCAGTAAAAGCAAACTAAGATTTATATACAAAATCAAAGTGTTCACCAGCATGTAAATGAACAAAATACGTTTGGCATACTCACAAAATAGACTACAACTCCACATTGAAAAAAAAGAACCATAATAATGGCAAAGGTATGCTGAAAAAAAAAGACACCAGATAGAAATACAAACCATGACTTCAAATAGAAATGTCCAGAAAACACATGATCTGTGAATACAGAAATAAAACTCTTACTGTTTGAGTTCAGGATTAGAGACTGAGTATTAATTAGTATTAAAAGACAAAAAGGGACAGATGGAAAGGGCACATAAAGATGTTCAGAATGAATTGTTTTGTGTCTTGATGGTGTTGGGGCTTCCAGGGGTGTATTCATTTATATCATCCCTAAATTCATTTAAAGACAGACTGATAGTATGCAAATTAATTCTTTATAAAGTTGTTTTAAAAGATGGTTTAAAGGTGAAGTTTTAGTTGGAAATATCTGGATTATTCAATTTGCCTTCAGGTTCGAAAGACCAGAGCCTGGTCTGTAAAGAGAGGCTTGTGAAATGTATGTAAAGTGAGGGAATCTGCTCTGGCTGGAGGCTGATGGCTTAAACAGCAAGCCAAGCATCTGGCTATTGAGATAGGTCCAGACGAAGTTCAGTGGTGTACAGGAGTGTTTGACAAACAAAGCCAGTGGGGAACTTCTATAGCTATAAGGACTTCTAGGGAGTTCATGGAAATTCTTTCTCCTTATAATTTTGTCATCTGCATCTATAATCACTTTGATGTCTGTGGCTGTTTCTTTCCTCTCAAATGCTTCCTATTGATTTGGGTTTTTCCTTCCTATTGATTTCTAATTGGCAAACAAGTATAATTAATGTGTCGAAGAGAATGTGTATCTTAGACTTTACTAGACACCAGAAAATTATTTTTCAAAGTATTTAAATAAGTCATATAAGAAAAGAAACTGAATAAACTCATATCACGTATCAGTTTAGTTTTTTAAATTTTATTATAGATAAGTCTAAAAGGAACTAATGATTGAAAAACGTAAAGTTTTGAGTCTATTTAAGGTTTACTTCACTAAAAATAGAACAATGAATTAGTTATATATACAAAATATGTAATAATAGCTAAAACTATTTATGGGATTGATATACAAACATGAAATTTGGCTGATGGTGTATTGGGTAGAAAAATGGGAGGGTATATGTAGCATGAATACTTGTATCTTTATAATTTTTGTAGGGTTGACGTATTTATTTTTCAGGTATGGAAAATACCAACCACAATCTGTTTCTCAAAATATTTAAATATAATTTAAGTAGGTCAATTTTCATAACATCCAATTTTACATCTTTTTGAACACTCCATATGTGCTCAAATTCAATTCAGTTCCCAACCCAACGGCCTGAAATTCACTGAGACACCTCAGCTTAAACTTAGTGCAATAGATTGTTCCTAACTCAGGGGTCAACCAGAAGTCCCATTTCTGTCTGTGCTTGACTACAGACCTATAAATTGTTGTTTCTCACCACCCATTCCTTGTTCTTAGGAATTTGCTAGAATAGCACACACAACTGGGACAAACACTTTTTCTTGTATCCTTAATGTACTAAAAAGATTATAAATGATGAACTTCACAGAGCACGTGTCAGAGGACTTCAGTAGTGGCCTCATCCTAGTACCTGTGTGTGTGCACTGACCAAGAAGACCCCATATTGAGGTTTATGTTGGGAGTAAACCTCACTAAACCTCTTAGGATTCAGAAGGACTGCAAGAGTAGGCTAAAGATATTTGAGGGTAAATGAAATCAATTAGCTCACATAAGTCTTTTTATCATGTCCTATTTATTCTTTCTATGCTCTCTCCAAGGCTTTCTTGATGTTTCCCTTTCAATGTCTCGTTGTTCCTTGCTGTTTTCTTGCTGGTTTCTCCTCTTTGTCCTACCCGTACCACATGGTTTCCAGTTTATATACCCACACAGACAGTTAACAAGCATGCATTTCACAGAATCACAAAAACAGGTAAAGGAGGTCTTATGTCTCAGAAGTTAGCCAGCAGATTAATTAAGAATGGGACTTTAATGCAACACAAAATTCTCAGAAGAAATTTTCACGCACTAATTGCATTTTTTATGCGTAACTAGTTAAGTTTGTGAATAATAATTTTAGAAAACACAACAATGATATTGTACTTTCTGGGCACTTCTGCTGGGAACACAGCGTGGGTAAGCCTAGGAACCCACAGGCCTGGGAGGAAGAAAAAAGTGTTTGATTTGTATTACTGTCTAGTTAGCTAAGACAAAGGGAATTTCTTTGGAGACTTTGCTTCCAGCTCTAATGGGATGCCTGCCAGCAGCCAGGTGAGAAGGAATTTATTTCTCTGGGTCCGGTTTAGTGACTCAAGCTTTTTTCCTCTATCTCTAGGGGTAAAGGCATAGACAGTTAATTTCCTGGGCTAGGATCTATGTTAATTGAAACCAAGGTGAAGGGCAAATAAAGAATGTTAATGCCTTGTTAGGTTAGAGCAAAAGGCCAGTAGCTTATACCTTCCTGAGTCTGTGGCTAGAGAATTCAGGGCCACCCAGACCAGTTTATCAGTAAGGGTAGACATACTGTCTCTCTGTTCAATGCCTCCTGTTTAGGGCTCCTTTCTTCTCAATAAGTCTGTCAATAAGGATAGTAGTGGGGTACTAGTTTTATGTAGATATGACTATTAGAACAAAGGTTTGGCTGAATGAATGCTTTTGCAACTGGGCTCCATGGTGTGGATGTGTAACAGCAAGGCCACTTGTTTGTCCCGGCTGCCCAGAACTGAAATAATCACAGGAAACCATATTCATTAAAACACTGCTTGGCCCATTAGCTCTATCTTCTTATTGGCTAACTCTTACATTAATTTAACCCATTTCTATTAATCTGTATATTGCCACATGGCAGTGGCTTACCTGCAAAGATTCAGCATGTCTGTCTCTGGCAGCTCCATGGTATCTCTCTGACAGAAGGACCTCCCACACCATGGAGGGAGTCATCCAGTTGCCATTGCAGGAAAAGTCAGATTTAAAGAATGACTTATACACTGCTGGGATATTATGGAAGGGAGAAACACCATGATTTCATAAGATTTCTGTAGAATTGACAGTGATGTTGCAAAAGACAATTTTTTTCCAAAGCTCTGCAAATCAGGTTCTCTATATGGAGTGCACACTCCCATTGATCTGTCTATAGATCTGTCAGCTGTACATTCCTTGTATAATACTTGTGGGCTTACATCAAATCCAGGCATGTAGGGGTATTTACAGTGACGCATCATCACATGGCCATGACTAGTAAGTCAATCTCCAGCTCCTCTACATTTCCTAGAGATGAAAATTCTAGATTTCTCTTTATCTCTTTCTGGCTACCTGCCTGAAACTATATACAGGTCAGCTGGTAGCTTCACTACACCAAAAACATCTGAGCATATCATTCCTGGCAATTTAGAAACTCTTGTCAGATATTGGGACTGAAGACTGTATCTGTTTTGCTTACTATATTGTACCATCACATTGGGCAGTGACTGTATTTGTATCTGTGGATTTTTGTTGTTGTTGTTATTGTTGTTGTTGTTTTACTAGAAATATATTTTATTAGAAAATATGGAAAGTACAAGGAAAATCCCACATCCATACAAACCAAACAGCAGGAATTTTTAAAACTTCTCATGTATGTCACAAAATGCCACTTATAGGGAAGGAGGATCATAGCAATGGGAGCTTAATTTTAGAATAAAGCGAAGGGCTGTGTAGGCTTGTAGTCAGTGGAATTGCTAAGGAGTTGAATTTTCCCCTTATATTTACATGCCAGTGGACAGCTCTGAGTTATTGGGTAGAGGGTGCCAAGACTTCTTTTCTTACTGTTTTTTCTCATTTCAATTCTTTTCTGTCTTTATAATCATGTTATAGCATTTTATTTTTGTCTGTATTTATGTTTTTCTCATCATATGAAAATTTCTTTACCAGATAATTCAATCAGATAAAGTCTTAAGAAGTTTAGCAGGGTTGATTTTCTTTTGATGACTTATTTTTTCTTTTCTGCGAGGTAAAAACCAGGGTTTCAAATAAACTAAACAAGCATTCAAACATTTAGCCACACCCACCCTAGGCCTTGCTTTGTAGTATTTCTAACAGTAAGCTCATGTGTATGGATGGGCCTTCTGCATTGATAGAATGGCTCTTATTAAATTAGCCAAATTCAGCTGGGTGGTGGTGGCGTTTGCATTCAACCCCAGCCCTCAGGAGGCAGAGACTTGCTCTGACCTTCAGTCAGGGCCATGTTTATTCACACATGTAGATGGCCTAAATGCCTCTAGAAGAAGATGGGATACAGCTCCCCAGAGGGGTGAAATAATCTATGCCTCTGAAAATATGCTGGTTTGAAATGGGGTCTAGAGACAGGAAACAGAAAAAATTCAACCACAAGCTACTTGTGTATTTTAGTGATGGGGAGAGCAGGCCTGCTTTTCGTCCTGCCCAGCTCCCGCACGGCTA
>LOJH01015246.1:0-15958 GCA_001685095.1 Ellobius talpinus | reverse complement strand
CCTTTGGAAGAGCAGGCAATGCTCTTAACCTCTGAGCCATCTCTCCAGCACCCAAAAGGATAAGTTCTTAGAATACAGCCAGAAATTCTATTGGTTTAGGAAGATGACAGTAGTGGGTTCTCTAGGGTCTATGACCTCTCCATGCACGTTTAGTTGGCTAGGTTTACAGTACCACACTTGACTTCCTACCTGTTGAGTAGGCTTTAGTTTTTTATAAATGCCACCATTGTTCATTTATACTTGTGTATACCTCTCTCTCTGCCAAAGGCAAGCAATATGCCCCATTGGCTCCTTTTCTTCCTTGTGTACCTGCAGTGAGTCAAAGAGTTCTGCTCTGTACCAAACTGGATGCAGTATTGGAGAATCCCTGTGTGAAGATGGATAAGGCAATCCAGAGCAAGGTAGCTGTTAAGCTGAGGCAGAGTCGGCCATGTAGGTAGTGGGTTCATCACTGCAAAGGTTCTAAATGGAGTGGAATCATGAGCCATGGCTTATGTGACCTAGTGAAGATAGAATCACTTTTCCCCCCATGAATGTGTAGATTTGGGCTTGATATTTTTTACTATTGCCTGCTGCCTAGGCAGGGGGTTGTTCGCACTGTTTGGCTTGATTGTAGAAATATAAATTTAATTCTCTGCACAAGTCAATAGCGCGTGTGTGGAGCTCCTGTTTGGTTTTCTTTTTCTTTACCTAATGCTGCACATTAGGATTTATTATTACTATTATTTGGTTGTTTGAAACAGAGTTTCTCTGTGTAACAGACCTAGCTGTCCTGGAATTTGCTTTGTAGACCAGACTGGCCTCAAACTCAGAGATCTGCCTGCCTCTGCCTCCCGCGTTCTGGGATTAAAGGTGTGTGCCACTATGCCCAGTTTAGGAGTGATTCTTACCTCATGGCAGTACTTCCTTGTGGCATGCTGACTACAGTGTGCATTTTCCTCTTTGAAGGATAATTACCCTCTTCACTGACATTATGTCTTTTACAAAGCCTTCAAAACATCTATTTGTCACATGGCATTTTGCTTTTAGTGTTTAGTGGGAATGGTTTTCTTGACACCACATAAAAGTCTGAAGGCTTCTCCTGTCCTCAAGCCTTCGGTGTGTAAAACATTAAAAGTTGGCGCACCCCTAAGCCTCTGTGTTGTGTGCACACTGTTCTTGTTAGCAAACTGATGGAGTAGCTGGGAAGTGAGATGCCTGGCCTCTGCTCTGGTGGGTGACTTTCTGCACATCAGCTAAGCATAGGAAGAGAGGACCTGGAGGCCCAGAAGCACCCCCAGGAGCTGCTCTCATAGGTTTCTAAAGCCCCGCTGCTCATATTTATTTCATGTTCACACTTCTGAGAAGTGAGGAGGGTTTTTCTCATTTTAGGGAGGAGGAAACGACTTCCCAGAACCAAATAGCTGGTAGAGTGGAGCTGGTATTCTAATCCAGCCCTGGCTGGTTTGGAAGACTTTCCCTACTGTGTGTGCTCTCTTCTTGTTACTGCGTGTTTACAGATCGTAACCTCAGTGGTGGGTGGATCGGAAAGTGGGTTCGCAGTGCCCCTGAGTGCTGGTGGTAGAGCCAGGTTTGCAGGTACACCGCATTTTAAAATGTTGTGCATTTTAAAGAATTCCTTTTCTGATTGGAATGTAGCTCAGTGGTAAGAATGCTTGCTTAGCATGCGTAAGGCACAGAGTTCAATTCTCAGCACTGTTGTGCCCTGGGAATTAATTTTTAAGTGTCTTCTGTTTTGTCATTCATGGTGTTATAGTGACAAATATTCCTGTTCGTGTTGGTAAATGTACTCTCTTTGTAGGAATATTAATAACGAAAGGTTATATACGTTTCTCTTAGAAACTGTATTTCGGCAATAGATAAAACGTTTAGGTACAAAAGTTAGTTTAGAAGAAAAATTATTTAATAAGACATTGAATTAAGACGCACATAAGATTTCCAGGTGCCGAGACTCATCTGCATTGCTTGCCGCTGCCCCTAGAGCCTGTGTGAACAGTTCCTGCCCAGAGCAAGGGCTCAGATGCATTAATGAACAACTTCAGGAAGATATCATCCCTTTGCTTTTCTTCTCTTTGTGCATTTCTGTTTCTCCGTTCACGGTCTTTCAGGTTCTTCCATGAGAGGTTTTTGAGAGGTTTTTTTTTTTTTAATGTTATTCTGTTGTTTAGTTTTGACTTGGTACTATCATCAGTTTCTGAATTGTTATTATCTTAAATTATTCACTTGAATGTGCATAATTTCATTTGGAAAGTCTTATGAAATGACAGAGTGTTGCTTTGGGACAAAATATTGCTATCAACTTTTGCTGGTATCTTAATTTTCTTAATTGTAGCGAGATTGGCCTAGATTAAGGGTTAACAATTGAGGTGTCTTGAAACTAAGAAGGGGATCCTGAGAAGGGAGGAGAGACCCTTAGGGAGGGGGAAGAGGAGAGAGATGAGATCCACTTGATAAGATGGGGAGAGGGGAGTATCCTGGGGAAGGAAGGGAAGCAACTGGAGAAGGTTGGGGCCATAGGGAGAGCAGCGGGGCAGCAGCACATGTGTGTGGAAGCACTCTGGTGAAATCTAGTATGCTAACCGAAAAAGTTACTATTATTTTTTAATGAAAGGAAATATAAGGCAAAGCCGCTCATGGGTAGGATGAATGGTGAGTGGAGAAGGCAGGTGCCTGTAGGGGCAGGCAGGTGGTGGGAGCAAATGAGCTAGTGAGCTGGGCAGGGGGCAGTGAGGAGTTGTAGGGCTCTGGTCACTAATATTTCATTGACGATTTTCACGCTAACCTCTAATGAACATTGTGCATTAATGGATTAATTTGACCAGAGACAAACATGTGTGATTTTTACCTAATAGTTCTTAAAGTTGACTGTACTAAAGCATTACCTATGGAGCACTTCAAAAAAAATATAGATGCCCAGATCCTCTTCTCAGAAATCTAAAGTTAAGCACTTCCCACGTGCTTCTAATGAGCAGTCAGGCTGGGGATGACTAATTGGGTCCTGACTAGGGTGCTTTCCACACCTGGCTTCCAGAGACAAGTGAATGCTTGTTTAGAAACAGCCAGTGCACTCTGAGGAAGGATGGCCTCACCTTTCAGAAAATAAACAAGCCCTTTCTTCATAATGAGCCTTAATGAAGGTTGTTGTTGGGATGGCCACCCAGGGCCAAATCTGCATTAAAGTGTTCCCGTTATGCCAAGCAGTCCCCATGTACCACTGTATACTCTTTCCCTCAAACTCTCCCTTTGTTTCCCTGGTTCTAGTAAAGTTTCTGCCTACACTGTTTAAGGACTGACTTTATTTAAATTTCATTGTAGGTGAGTTTCCTCAGGATGCCCCCTTTAAGAAAGCATTTTGTCTGAAGTTAGGGCATCTAACATTGAGGACGCTCTACAGCTAAAAGAATTCTCCTATGTTTAAACAGTGCTCTGTAATGTGAGTTTTAAGAAGATGAGAGCCTCCCCACCCAGCTCTCGCCTTTTTGTTTGCTTAGGTTGTCAAACCTGCATTTGGCTGGACTGTGTTTTTTTTGGCGGGGGTGGGTAAGTCTAAGAGTTGCACCTCTGGCTCACCCCTTCTTTCTCTGCCCTCTCCTTTCTTCCACCAGTGTTTACTTTCACAGCCAAAGTTCTGGGCCATTCAGACATCAGCCTTGATCCTCCGGACAAAGCTCGAGAGAGGAAGCACACGGCGAGTGGAACGGGCAATGAGGCAGACACAGGTACCGTGGTGGCACTCTCTCTGTTGCTGTAGTGTGTGCATGAGGCACTGGCAGGGACTAGATGGCTTATCTTCCGCTCACGTTTTGTTGTTACTTAGGTTACAGGTTCTAGAATTTGATTTGGCTGCAAAGTTCAGCTTTGTCACTTTACTTTGTAGCTGTGACCTCAGCGTTTAACCTGTGTAACTCTGCATCTCATTGTATATCCATGCTGGCCTCAAACTCACTATGCACCTTCCAAACGCTGGGATTGGCATGGGCTGTCAGGCCCAGCTTGGATTTTGAATCTTGTTTTTGATGGTAGATGGTGAGAACGTGCTTTGTGCTTTGCCTGGGGAGCACAGATTTAAAAGTAGAGTGATGCTACTCTGTTTCTCCTTAGGCCGTGCAGGGGTCGCCTCATCTTCTCATCCTGTGCCACATTAGTAAGCTGTATATTTCTACTTGAGGGACAGCACTGGGGAGTTGTTATTGCTGCCTCTGCAGAGCAGTACTTTGGGGGTGTATGTGTCTTTTTATTCCCTATTTCCTGAATTTTGGAAATTAGATCACATGACAGGATGAATCCATGGTTTGTCTAATTTTCTGACTTTGTTGAGCCCCTTAGCTCACACCCTGAACCTTTGCCAGTTCCTCTGATTCATAGTGTGGTGCTTCAGTGTTTGTTAAAATGACTACATCTCTCAAGAGTAAGGGAATGATTTAAAATAACAACTGTATATATAAAACAAAGGGTTTTTTAAAATTAAAAATTTTAATTTCTGTAAAGATTGGTTTCTTTCCAACACTGTACAGCGCTAAATGATGAACTGTTAAAGTTGGGGGGCAGCAGGGGGACCAGAAGGGGCTCTAAGGAAAGCTCAGTCATGCCTGTTAAGGGACTGCAGGTGTGTGGATAGTCCGCATGGACTGTAACTTAATGATAGGCAGTCACATTGAGGGCTCCAATGACAGGTCCTGTGTCATGGTGAATTTTTAAGTGATAGATACAAAAGTTAAGAAGAAAATGTTGCATCATACATGAAGGTTGATAACCAAAGATTCGAAAAGCCACAAGAGAGAGGAAATTACAAACTCAGGAGAAGCCATTAAAAACAATCTAGTCCGTGAAATCTTCTAGGCTGAGTGTTGTTGCCTATGCAGGTTAAGAGTGAGGTCAGATCATGATGGGAAAATCTACAGAGACAACTGAACCAAGCTCTTGGGAAGTCACAAATTCTAGACCAACAGCTGTGGAGCCTGTATGGGACTGAACCAGGCCCTCTGCATATGGGAGACAGTTGTGTAGCTTGGTCTATCTGAGGGGTTCCTGGCAGTGGGCCAGGATCTATTCCTGATGCGTGAGCTGACTTTTTGGAGCCCATTCCCTATGGTGGGATGTTGTGTTCAGCCTTGATGCAGGGCTTGGTTCTGCCTCAACTTAATGTGCCAGACTTTTGTTTATTCCCCATGGAAGGCCTTACTCTTTGAGTGAAGTGGATGGGGGTGCGCTGAGGGAGAGGTGAGGAGGGAGGGAGGAGGGGTATGGTTAGAATGTAAAATGAAATTATCAAAAAGAGTGTAGGTGAGGATAAAGTCAGTGCTTGTGGAAGCCCTGTTTGTTGTAATGCTTAGGTTTTTAGCTGAGTATATCAAAGCTCTGTTGGTTTGAATGAGAGCGGCCCTCGTAGGGTCATATATTTGAATGCTTAGTCACTACAGAGTACACTATTTGAAAGAATTAGAAGGATTAGGAGGTGTGACCTTATTGGAGTTAGTTTGTCACTGGGGGGTGGACTTTGAGGATTTAAAGCCCTGTCAAGCCCAGAGTCTCTCTGCACACAGAGCAGGCTGTAGTTCTCAGCTGTTGTTCCAGTGTCTGCCTGAATGCTGTCATGCTTTCTGCCATGACGACAGGGACTAAACCTCTGAAAGTGTAGGCAAGACCCAGTTACATGCTTTCTCTTACAACAGTTGCCTTGGTCACAGTAGAACAGTGACTGACACAGTAGTCATACTGTTCTTTCTTTTTTTTTAATATAGCTTTTTCTATTGTCATTCAGCTTTCTCAGCCTTATCAGAATAAAATCTTTTTGAGATATTTCTTGGCTATTTTTGTTTTTTATTTTGAAAACTTTATTCAGATCCCAGGTCCATTGTTTGAATAGGTTGTTTTGTTTTTTAAAGTTCTTTATATATTCTGGATTTTAATCCTCTGTCAGATGATAGCTGGCCAAGATTGTCTTCCTCTCTGTGGGCTTCCTCTTTTCTTGCTTGTTTCTTTATCTGTGCAGAAGAATTTTAGTTTAATGAGGTCCCATTTGTCAAATGCTGGCCTCAATTCCTGGTCAAATGGGTCCTATTCAGAAAACCCTTTCCTAGGCCTCTATCCAATAGGGTTTGGCCTGAGTTTTCTTCTAGCAGTTGCAGTGTGTCACATTTAGGTCTTTCATCTGTTTTGAGTAGTTTTGTACAAGGCCGCAGATGTAGGCTAATTTCACTCTTCTGCATGTGGGTGTTCAGTTTAGTACCATATGTTGAAGATTCTGCCTTTTCTCCAGTTTTTGTTTTTGACATTTGTCAAGTTTTGGATGGCCGTAATTACGAGTACTCAGCTATGAGTCCTCAGTCATATTCCACACAGCTTCGTGTGGTAACTGTTGAGCGATCCTAACCCATGGAAGCACAGTTCCTTTGCAGTCCCTCAGACCTTCTGAAGGTTTAAAGGGACCCGAAGTCAGAAAGTTTTAGGAGTACTGACCCAAGACGTGACTAGGGAAGGGAAGGTCAGCGTGGTCACCCGGCTTCCTCAAGGCTGCCTCTGTTGGTTTGTCTTCACTGTGGAAGCTGAAGAGAAGCCCTCGCTCTCAGGATCCCGTTAACCACAGCGGCTGAGCTCCTAGCTCCCGTTAACCGCAGTGGCTGAGCATGTTCCTGCCTATGGCAGGTCCTGATTCCTGTGTTGGGGGTCTGAGTGCCGTAAAGAACGGTCAGATACTGGTCTCAGTGCTTCTTCAGCAAGAAGCTGCTTTTCATTGCACAGGCTGGTCGTTGTTGTTGTGAGGATGAGCTAAGACGTAGAAGCTGCCAGCGCGGCTCCTCTGCTCCACAGTCCTGGGACTTTGACCTGGATTTTATTTCTCACAGGTGCCATTTGCTAATTATTATGTAATACTGGTTCAGCATAGGTTTAAGTTTATTGAAGCTTAGTAAATTTTAATTCTATTTCTCCTTACCGTGGGGAGTTTTATTCTCCTTGAGAGTCTGAGGTGGCAGTCTGTTTGACTGATCGATTTGTAAATCACTGTCGACTTCAGGCTCCTGTCAGAAAGAAAGCTCTTTTACCCAACTGTTAATATGTTTGCTTAAGTGCATATTTTAATTTTTTTTAATAAGTCCTATCCTGCACACACAGACATATACAAAGTTTTCACAACAAAGCCAATCAAAGGTGATCTGGCAGGTGATGAGTCAGCCCTTTCAGATTACCAGCTAGTCTCTGTTGGGCTCAGCAGGCCCCCAGACACTTTGATATAATTCTAGTGAGAATGAATTGCTGTCGGTGAAAGGGAAGGCCCTTTGGGACCAGCTGCTCCTTTGAAGATGTATGGCCGTACTCTCAGATGTAAGCACACTGTGTCTGAATCATACCAGACCTTGTGCAGAATCGTCCTGCATACTAAATCATCCTCTGGGTAACTGTAACTTCAGTCTTGATCTTCTGGAGGGTTTTCTGGGAAATTCTTTCCTGAAAAAAGGCACCAAAAGGAAGAGACACATCTTTACATTTGGAGGTTTTACCCTTCTATACCCATTCCATAGAGATACCCTCTGATTCATGAAACTGCAGCTTCTGGAAATGTGGGCATTGTTGTTGTGGGGCTTGGGAGCTCCATATGCACAAATACTTTAGAGTCTTTAGAGTTTAGGAGAAATGACCTTAAAATGAAGTTTTAAAACTTGAAAACAAGCCAGTTCTAGTGGTATGTATCTGTATTCCTGGCATTTGGGAAGCTGAGTTGTGAGATCTGCCAGGGTTACCTCTGAGTGAGGGGGAGACCCCACTTTTGGACACCTGGCTTTGCTAACAATTAACCAACTTACGTTAAATGTCTGAAATAAAATGAAGTTCTTGGGGAATGAAGGTATGGCTCGGTGGTTAAGAGCACCAGTTGCTCTTACAGAGGACCTGGGTTTGATTTCTTGCACCCACATGGTGGTTCACAACCATCTGTAACCCTAGTTCCAAGGGATCTGATGCCTTCTGAACTCTACAGGCACTGGGCACACAAGTGGTGCACATAAATACATGAAATGCAAAATCACTTGGGCATGGTCTCTTAAAGGCTATTGACCAAAGGAGCTCCCATAGCACCACATAAATAAAATAAAGCTACACAAATTAAGATTGTTTTAAAACAACAACAAACCCACCAAAGCTTTCTTGAGAAAGCCATTCTTATAAATTTGCTGGAAGTGCAAGAATTATTTTAAGAATCCTCTCAAGGATGAATGCCTTTGGTTAAATGATTACTTCCTTGTGGGTAGACCTGGAAGAGAACTCAGGTCATTGTAAATGTCAGCCCTGCTTTTCCTATTTCCTGTGCCTGTGAGAACTCCAGTTTGTTTGACTATGGTAGAATTTTTTCAGAACTTGCTAGAAATGAGCTTGCTCTGAAAAAATCTAGTCACCCACTGCTGCCGGTGAGGTACCTTGGCTCAGAGACTCCACACCTTCCTGTGTAATACCTCCAGCTGGAGACCAAGTGTTCAAATACATGAGTCTGTGGAGGATGTTTCGCATCAAACCATGACAGGCTTTTGTTAGGATGTGTTTGTAAATTAGCAAATAAAAAGAGAGTACTTTGAACTCAATGGAGAGAATAGCAGTGTACCACCGCCCGTTTTTGTGTATTAGTTTAATGTTCTTAGTTTTGCTGGTAGCTAAACCTTACTTAAGTGATTGTCATGCTTAAGACAGCAAGAAGTATATACTTGTAGGAGAGTAGAAGATAGGTGTTAAATTAATCTCTACCCATGTGGAACCAATTCAGCTTTTGTAGGGCGCTCACTTAAGTGGTTCTCAACCCCTGGGTGGGTCGTGACCCCACAGGTTGTATCTCAGATATTCTGCATATCAGATATTTACATTATGATTCATAACAGTAACAGAACTACAGTGATGGAGTAGCAACAAAATAATTTTATGGTTGGGGTCATCCCAGCATGAGGAATTGTATTAAAGGGTCACAGCATTAGGAAGGTAGAGAACCACCGCTCTAGACAGTTCCATGCATGTTGGCTCTGTTATTCCACCTGGTGTACTTTGCTGTTTCAGAGAGCACCCAAGTCCATCAGACACAGATACCTATAAGTCACTCAGAAGTATCTGAAATGTACAAACAATTATTAATAAGTCAAGAACAACTTACTGAGTACTTAATGTTCCTTAGTCATATTATCAAACAACATGGATTTTGTTGAAAATAAAATTTCACATGTAACTAGGGTTTGGTAAATTGTACGATATTGCTTTTAAATTTTAGGTTATTAAGTAAAAGCTATTTTTTTTCCTTTTTGAAAATGTGGTATGTTGGTTTAAAAAAAAAGCCTTTCTTTTCATGAAGGAATTCTGTGATCTTTATTTATGTATTGCGACCATATGTCTTCAGCCAGAAGTTGCTGTTCGTTCTTTGCCCTTCCTCCCTCAGTGAAATAGCCCTGGCTAGAGGCATGCAACCTTTTTGCTATTAAGTTTCTATGAAGCTAGGCCAGGGACCTTTGTCAAGATGGTTGAGGAGTGTGGTTATGTCTCAATTTGTTCTGACTGACTTTGATTGAATAGAATCTTGGGCTGTCCAAGGAGTTTGTTCTGACATGTGAACTCATTCTGTGACATACTGAACCAACAAGTGGTTCTCCTCCCTCACACATGGCAGAGAAAGAACCACAGCTTCAGGCTGTTGTGCCAATTAGGAATTGGCCTGTGTTTGGCTCTGTGGTACTTACTGTTCTCCTCTCTGTAATAAAATACCCGACTAAGCAACTTTATTTTGTCTCCCAGTTGGGGAGATTTTAGTTCATCATGGCAGGGAAGCATGGTGAGACCAGCTCAGTCTGTGTCGGTGGTAGTGTCAGGCAGCCCGACTGTTTCTCTTGGCCACCCAGGATGCAGGGAATTCTACATCAGACTTAAAGGCAGGTATAACCGTCCAATATGGCACTCCATAGCTGGGGACTAAGTGTATTTTCGAGCCTTTGGGGGTATGTCACATCAAACCATGGCAGGATTTTATCAGGTTAGATTCCTGTCCTTACCTTTCTTCTGAGGAAGTTTATTCTTGATTCTTAAATTTATTTTTAATTTTGTAAAAATATGAAACAACTTGAAAGTAGATACTAGTATAACAGCCTTCCATATCTTCATGTGTCAGAGTGTTGTTACACGCTGCTTTGCCAGCATCCTCAAATACAGGAAAGACCTATCCCATACAACAGCTTCCTATGTTAGAGTCAGAAAATTAAGAAAGACATGTTAATAATAATAACTCGATCATTATGTGAAAAAAGGTCACAATAATTCACAATTGAAATTCTGATGCTAAGCCTGGCATGGTGGGGCACACCTCTAATCCCATCACTCAGGAGGCAGAGGCAAATGGATCTCTGAGTTTGAAACCAGCCTGGTCTACAAACTGATTTCCAGGACAGCCAGGGCTACACAGAGAAACCCTGTCTTGAAGCCTCTCCTTCCCCTGCAAAAAAAAAAAAAGTCTGATACCAGGAAAAATCTGTAGTTAGTTCAAACCTACTGACAAATCAGAGGCAGGCAGATGGCCGTGGTAATGGGGCTGTCCATGTGTTTGTCTGGGATTCTAGACTGTCTCTGAATTCAAGTTGACATTTTGTATGTGAGCTTTTTTTGATGACTAGTCACTTGATGACTATATAGTGCCAACTTTTGACTCTGCAGTTGGCCCAGGTTCCTGTTTTCAGAGAACCATCCTGGTCATCTCATCTGCTTCTTGGTGTGTCTCTGGGAGCTGTTTTTCATTACCAGATTGAGAATTTCAGGCCATCACAGGAATTCAGTTATGTGGCTTGCAGTGCCCACTGCACTACACAGATGGTCTTGTGTGAGTGGATGCCCACCCTTACATCTCGTTTGCTGAGGGATGAGAGTACCTGTTTGTAATCAGAGCTGCTTTTTCTCATTTCATATGGTTGCTTTCTAATTGTCAAAACAGCATCGTGTTGGAGATAAGTACAATAAAGAACACTTTCTTAGAAAAAAATGAAAATTTTTAGTGAGAAGACTGGTTCTTTGAAAGATTTACTATAGGAAATTTCAATTTAAAAATTTTCCTGGTAATATTTAAATATGCGCGTTTATAGAAATACTGATTAAATCTCAATTTTTTAAAATACTTAAACTCAAAAACTTCATACAGCCTTTTGCCTTGACTAAATGACTGGAGTTCTTTATTTATATGTGTATTTGAATGATTTTTATAATAAGAACTTCGTTTACATTAAAATTATACATACAGACTGTGATTATTGTATGTGTTCTTAGGCTCTTGCAGACCAATTTGAAGATAGAACTACATCTGTACTGGAACGTCAGAAGATTTTCTATTGCTGTCAGGTACCCCCTCACTGGGCTATTCAGGTACTTCTGTTTGTCTTCATTTTTAACTATTTTAGTGAAATCAGTAAAAGCAGTTGGGGAGTTCCAGTTGTTTTAAATTGCTGTTTTGATTAAAATGGTAATGGATTTAAAAACATTTTGAAATGGTAGGATCTTAGAATTTTAGAAGAATCATAAATGCTTTTGTTTTTCTTTTCATGAATTTAAGTTTCTTAAGAAAAGGTTTTAATATAGGATTAAGCAGAGGTGTGGAGAGTGAGCGAGAGAGAATGTGCTACTTAGGAATGTATTCGGGCTTCTCGGAGAGAATGTGCTAGTTAAGAATGTATTCGGGCTTCTCGGAGAGAATGTGCTAGTTAGGAATGTATTCGGGCTTCAGGAGAGTTGTCTGCCTGCTTTCATTTCCAAAAGGACATTTTATATTAACCTTTTAAAGATTTATTTTTTGTTATGAATGAGTGTGTGTGTGTGTGTGTGTGTGTGTGTGTGTGCACGCTGATCATCATGGAAGGTAAAAGAGAGTGTCCAGAGCTGGGGTTGTAGGTGCTTGTGAGCCAATTGACATGAACTGTCTGGGCCTTGGAAGATCTGGAAGTGCCTGTTAACTGCTGAGCCATCTTTCAAGCCCAGCGTTTTATATTCAAATATCTTTAAGGCTTTTCTACAAAACAATAAACCTTTGAACCTTTTAACAGTGTTTACAAAAGCAAATAAAAGGAAAGCATTTATTTGACACTTTATGTTTTGCGGTATCCCCAACTGTTCTCTTTCCAGGGTGCAAGGGTGACTGGGGGAGCACCTAAAGCCCCAGACTGAGCTGGTGTGCAGCCTTTTGTCCCGTGATTCTTAAATGTGAGCTGAATTTCAAAGAGCAGTAGAGATGTATTAAAGAGAAAACAATGCAGAGAACACTGAACTGAAACTAGACCTATTCAAAAACATCATTTTCCTTATTTTCTTATAATATTTTTTTCCATTCCTGTAGGATGGGCAACTTAAAACATATTCTACTTATTGTTGAATGTATTGTTTACTGGCCCGCACCTACTTTGCTTGCTCATCTTGATCTTCTAAGGGCCTGTGGAATTAAGTGACTCAGATTACTAGTCTGTGTCTAAAACAAGTAGGACTGCTTGAGACAGAGCCTGAGATGCCCTCATGTGTAAAGAGGAAGCACAGAGGTTTTAATGGTGCCTGCATTGCTTCCTCAGAGCTTTAAACACTAGTCTGTGGGATGTGACCTTTGCAAATCAGAGCTTCTCATGGAAGGAATCTTTAGATGAGAAGGAAATAATTGACTTTTTTTGAGTTCTAAGTTCTTAAAAATGTGATGCATTGAATATTTTGATCAGTTTCCATTTTTTTAGTAGTATTTTTTACATTGCCTGTAAAAAAAGCTTACTGAAGTAAGTGTGGTTCTCACAAATTCCTAGGTAGTAGACGTTGAATTCCGTAAATGATGTATGTATTACAATAAGCAGCCCTTTAAAAGGCAGGTTGGAGTTACTGGGCAAGATGGACTTGCTTCCTGTCAAGGAGTGTTGATGACTCTCATTTGTCTTTCTAGCGCCAGCTTGCAGGTTTGCTCTTTGAGTTGGGATGCACCACTTCAGCCCTTCAGATATTTGAGAAGCTGGAGATGTGGGAAGACGTGGTCATCTGTTATGAAAGGGCTGGGCAGCATGGGAAGGTATGTGACAGGCATGTCTGTGTGTGGTGAGCCCCTTCTTCCTTCCGCACGTCTCCATCATGCCTTAGAAAACCTGCTTCTGACAGTGTTTACTCCAGTTCCTCCTTTCACTTGGGACTTTGCAGCGTTTGCTCTGATTTATGTTGGGCAGCTTATTTCATGTCTCTAAAGAGAAAAGCAGCCTGCAGTTGATATGACATTGGCATTTAAGAGAGAATAATTAAAAAAAACTTTGAAGGTACTGCATGTTTTGATTGATTTTTCTAACGATTCTTCTATAGGACAGCTTTGAAGTAAACTACCAGGGATTAATTTTAACTGTCTTTGGCATGCCTGGTGATTAGAGGCTGTGGACATGATGGAGTCATCTAGGAGGCTGAGTCTGTTTGAGAAGGTCTATGTGACCCCTGTATGAAGTGTGTGGTGCAAATTTAACTCCACTCTTAAATTGGGTCAACAGAGAAACTGTACTATTTGCATCTGTTATAAATCTGTTGTTTCTTCTCCTCATACACAAACCATGTGAAGACTTGTGTCTCCACATTGTGAGTAGCCTTAAAACAGCATACACTGAAATCATATGTTGATTAAAACAACTTATTTTTATTTATGTGTATGAGTGTTTTGCCTGTATATGTACGTGCACCATGTGTGTGCTTGGTGCCCACCAAGGCCAGAAGAGGGTGTCAGATCCTCTGGAACTGGAGTTACAGGTAGTCATGAGCCCGTATATGTAGGTCCTGGGAACTGAGCTGAGGTCCTCTGCAAGAGCAGCAAGTGTTCTTAACTGCTGAGTCAGCTCTGCAGCCCTTGCTTGTTTATTCTAATTGCACTTTATGTGACTAAGTAGAGCCCATAATGACTACAGTCCTCAGGGTGGTTTTACTCTCACATTTACCCTTTCCATTGTTATGAAGATGAGGAACAGTGGTTCAAGTACACGATTTTCTTACATAGCTTCCCAAGTGTGAGTATTAAAGAACTGTGATCAGTGACAATGACATGAATTGGTCAACAACAGTGAAGCTCTTTGAGTTGTTCAGTGTAGGGAGAAACCAGCAGTGTCACCAGGAGATTCAAGGTCCCTTTCATAGGTTTTTAGTCTTTCAGATAAAAGAATTTGGAGCTGGCTTAATGTCTCTGCAGGTAAAAACAATTGCCCATGCGAGCCTGGCAACCTGAGTTCCCCTGAACCCACGTAAGACTGGGGGAGAGAGCTAATGAAGTTATCCTTTGACCTCCTTGTGCATACTCCCTCATGCATACATGTGTAATAATTATCAACAAAGCATTGGAATGGACTCAGGAATACTCAAGGACACTTTTATTGGAGCTTGAGAATAGAAACCACAGAGGAGGAAAATTGGAGATCTTAGCAGGTGTGGAGGAAGATGGAAAAGAGAAAATGTTAAACTTTTTAAGTTAGAGGTCAGGAAATCAGGTATGGTGGGGCTGCTACCAGCTGCAGATGGACCTCGGAGTGGGGGTGGGGTCAGGGAGAGTCAGGTTGCCTGCAGAGTGAGAAGGAGCAGGGTTGGAATTCTGGCCAGTGTCTATAAAAGGGAAAGAAAATTATACTTTGTGAGTTAGAACTCAGAACAGCAGGTTTGGCAGGGAGTCAGCCAGCAACCACATTGACTGTGTGTGTGTGTGTGTGTGTGTGTGTGTGTGTGTGTGTGATGGTGGTGGCTTCTGGTGTATCCAAAGTAGTCATGTCATGTAGGAGGTAGTTCTCACATGGTGCCAGTGTCACCTCAGGAGTATCATGATTATTCTCATTTGACTCCAGACTGTCCTCTTGAGCTCATAAAGCAGCATTTTCCCCCTAGAGGTTAAAGGAAAACTATTGTCTGCCTCAAAGGTATCAATCACTGGCTAAACCCTTTGTGAAGGAGGGTGCTGACTCTTGATCATGATATTTGTGTCAGATCATGTCACCATGTCTGTACTCAGATATCTCAAAGGGTCTTCAAATGTGCAAGACAGCCACCCTTGTGGAAAGGCAATTGTGTGGCAGGAAGCTGGCATCGCTACATTGTGTCCCATGGTGCCTGTGAAGCAGCTGGCTGCAAATGGCCCTTCTTAGTGCCCTTTCCCAGCAAAGCATTCTTTTCCAGCAGGACTCAAGTTTTTCTGTCAAGATTACATAATATCTTGATCCTGGAAAGGAATGCCACTGCTATCCGCTCATTCCCTCTGCCTCCACACCAGCAGAAGATTCCCTCTCCTTAGGACTCAGCTCTGGCTGCAAAGTCTGCCACCGATCACCTGCTCAGGAGGCAGCATGGCATGATGGTTAAGGGCATCTTCTCGGGACAGCTGCCTGAATTCAGGTGTGCACTTGCTGTCATGCCAGCCTTGTGATGTTGAGCAGCTTGCTGTATCTACCATGTCTGTTTCCCTGTCTAGAAGCACACATCTGCTTGGCTTCTAGGTTTTCACATGGTAATGTGTATATCCAGAGTGGTACTTACCTAGTCATGCTTCGTGAGTGTTTGATGTGGTTCCAAGCATGTGTCTGTTTCATTTGGTATCTTTGAAGTGACAATGTTATCTGCAGTCAGAGATGTCTTCCAATTTCAGTCAGTCTGTTGACCAACCCATGAGGTGACCCATACTTGTGTCTGTGCAGGCTGGCTATAGTGTTCTCCATGTCATTATTTCAGTGGTGTTAGCATGCCGTTTGTTGGGTTTAATTGCCATTTAAAATGAAAAGATGATCTCAGAATGGTATAGCATCGAAATAAAAAGCTGTTAAATTAAAACCAAAACCAAACAAGCAAATAAACAAAGTAGAGAAATAAATTTGGAATTTGTGAAATAAACATTTGCCATTCATTGGTGAAGTTATCAGAATTTCACTGACCTACCCTTCCTTCCTTCCTTCCTTCCTTCCTTCCTTCCTTCCTTCCTTCCTTC
>LOJH01015245.1:0-23568 GCA_001685095.1 Ellobius talpinus | reverse complement strand
TTTCTTTATTAACCAATAAAAATAACACATAGACAAATGACCCACCTACATCAAACAACAACAACAACA
Organism: Ellobius talpinus; assembly: GCA_001685095.1. Classification (NCBI taxonomy): domain Eukaryota; kingdom Metazoa; phylum Chordata; class Mammalia; order Rodentia; family Cricetidae; genus Ellobius; species Ellobius talpinus. The sequence continues at coordinate 23,499 of LOJH01015245.1, read as the reverse complement.
AAACACCCTTGCATGAAAGAGGTATGAGATAGAATACTAAGTGTTTAATCCAGGGGCTGCAATCACAGAGCTCCTCTATTGGATCAGCTTATTTTATTGGTTTGTTTTTGTTTTGGCAGCCATCCATTAAGATCCAGTGTAGATATGATATGATGATATGATATCATATGCCAACTGGGGTTAAAGTAAGCATTATAAAAATGATATTCCAAGACACTATTTTCCCTGCAGTATAGGTATCGGTAGTGAGTCAAAAACAAACAAACAAACAACCTTTGCACCATGTAGAACACTATATAAGGAAGCCGAAAGTATAGAAATTTATTAGTTTATTTATCTATATTTCAGCCCTCATTAGTTTTGCAAATTTATAAAGCACATGATACTATAGTTGTATGCATATCTACTTTATAATTAAATCAACTTATTTTAGAACATATTTGTATTGGGGAAGTTATGGTGAGGAATTAGGACCACCCATTCTGACATGTAGGGTATTTGCTTGGAAAAAGCAACCTGTGATTCTGAAGAGTAGCCAAGTGGAAATGGCAATAGATTGTGCTGTGATGTTATATAAAATAGGCATAGACTCATAATAATAATGGCAATGTTTATTGAACACTTCCTATGAGCCAGGTACCACACCAAGCACTTACCATTGATTATTTTATTTATTCCTCTGTATCACCTTAGGAGACAGACTGAGAGAGCATGAAGTTTCTCAAAGCCACATAAGGAGAGGCTGAACGGGACTTGGGACCAGGACTTTCTTAATCTAAATTAAGTGAGTCTTATTATGAGAGATGTCCATGAGAAGAAAAGATCGTACAGATAAGTTCTGGGTTCCCTACCCCTGGTAAATGTCCAAATGTGGAAAAGTTTCTTGGTGACAGAGAACTGAAATATGATCTCTAAACCATCATTAAGATGGTTTCCATTTTAGAAGCCTTGGAAGACATGACTCCTTCATCTAAAACTGAAAAGCTACAACGATGAGAAAAGGGTAGTGCTGGGTTAGCAGGGCTGAGCTGTTCTTTCTACAGACATCTCCAAGCTCCTAGCCTTCACTAGAAATGTCTATGACCAGGAAAACACATGCTAGCTTTCTTTCTCTAAACTTAGACTTTTCTGGAGTTTGGTGTATTTTACTCAACCTTGGAGACCCTAACAGAAAGCAAAGCATCTATACAAATTTCTTTAACTACAGATTAGTGGCTAAAAACACCATTACTGTGAGAGCATAGCTGATGAAGCTCTCTTACACAAAGCACTCAGTTGGTTCGTCTGTCCCTGGCCCATGATAGAGAGCTGAACTTGATGTTACAGAAAAGTAGAACTGCATTAGTGAGAGGGTAGATTCTCAGGTACAGTTTGGGTTAATTTCTACCAGTGTTAGTGGACGCTGTATAGTGGCTCCTCTAGACTGTGATCAGGACAGATAAGTCAGGAGCCTCTGCAAACTCATCCACAGCTGTGGAAACTGTCAGCCTCGGGAGGGAGCCTCACTCCTACCTCAGCAGTCCATCTATGACTGTGTTGATCTGAGTAAAAGAAAATAAATTACGGAGAACTGAGCCAAAAGAACTAACCTGAGAAGCAATCCCTGACAAGTGGGCCTATGTTGTGGGAATTTGGCCATTTGGTCTAATGATCAATGGAATGGAGCAGGTTGGCCTGATGGGTGTGGTCTTCTCTGGGAATATGTGACCCCTTAAGAAGCGAGGGAGGAGAGTCATGTGCCCCTCTCTCTCTCTGGGATGTGGAAGGCTTCCTGATGCCATGGTTAGGTGACCTCATCCGTAGCTTTCCTCATCCTTCCCTGGTGGACAAAGAGGCACTGGCATGCTTCATTCTGTATTCATGAGTGTGTTATTTCATCCCTTAATAAATAAGATCCAAGACTTCCGTGGATGGCTACTTCAGGGCTATTTATAATGAAACAATAAAGCTGAAACTGGTGATGGGTGCCTGCAGCTCTTGCTCTTGATGTCACTTGCTCTTTTATGTAGAGTGTGCTACAGGGTACCATCATGGCTAAGACAGATCTTGTAACCCGAGATCATGGAGTTGCTATGACACAAGGGATACTATAGTCTAGGTTTCTGGAAACATCTCTCACACACACTGAGCATGAAAACTGCGTGAAGAATGAATTTAGACTACATCTTTTGAGAAGCATTTCTGAAGGCAATATTGAGTTTCTCCTTCTTAACAGCCCATTCTGGCAAAGGTGGGCCACTTGCTGTTCCATTTAGGTGGAAAGAAGAGATGTAGGGGGCCACACGCCAAATTTTATACACTATGTAGATTTGGGCCTGTGCAAGAAGCCGCCTGTGGTTGTCATAGATCAAGATGCTACTCCTAGGGAGGTAAGTGGACTCCGAGGCTGGTTACACAAGTCACAATCCCAAGAATCCTCTCAGAGGAGAGAACACAGCAGTTACTATATCTTATTATTTTTGTAGCACATATAACATAAGCTTCTTTATAATTCCCATTTTATAGTTGGGAGGGGCAAGACTTAGACACAGCTGAAGTTCTGCACCTGCACCTGGAAGAAACAATTATTAAAATGCACCTGTTATCTTAGCCTGTGCCATGCCACAGGGCAAATGTATCACTTTCCTTAAAGCCTGTGGAGAAGGTACTATTATCAGCCACATTTTACAGATAAGAAAACACGCTGAAAGACTTCCAGGTGATCTGTCTGACAGGAAGTAGACAGGTGACACCTCCTGAAGCCAGGCTTTTGGCTGGCACCCCCTCTATTACATTCTTCCCAGTACACTACATTGTCGACACAGAAACTCGCAAAACCTCACTATCCCTCATTAGAGTCACAGCTAATGCTGTTGCCAACCATCAACCTTTGGAGACCTTCTTGGATGCTGAGGTGAGCGTAAGTTTAATCAAATGACCAATTTGTGGCAAGCAGTTACTTTTACATCACATTTGGGAGCCTCCAAAACAGTTAATATTTTAAACAGCACACCCTCTCCCACATCTCATTTCCAAGATAAATTATTTAGGACGCTATTTCTTCAGCACACTTCAACTTTGCTCAGGTGGATGATCACAAATTCTGAATGGTAAACACATTATTGAGGTGTCAGTGTGCTCTGAACACTGGGCAGCCTTACACCAACTTCCTCTGTTTTGAGCACTTCTCTGATTCTGGGATGGACTGACTGAGAATCACATATTGACGGCTTCGGTTCTTCTTCCTATCCATCATATGGATTGGGGAAGGTATCTTACCTACTGTTTTGGGACAATCAAGGGCAAGACAACATGTGGGAACAAAATGCCCATTCCAGAATCTGTCATGTGATCAAGCTCAATAAGAATTTCCTTGGGCCTCCTGCTCCCAAACAGTTTTGTAGTCCAAATTTTGGCCCTGTTCAACTCAGTCACTGTTTCAAAACCTCAGGCTTTTATCTATGACATAGATCTGTTGCTAAACAGTCCACAGGACTTTGGTAAGCAAAGGAGTGAAAGTGAAAGTACTTCTTAAAGTCGGATTCCTGTCCCCCACACTAGTGACCCATGCCTTTTGATGTTAAAATGCTGCACTTCTCCGTTTTCACCTTCCCTTCATCATGGTAGACTTTTGTAGGAGACGAGACAGCTACACTTCTCTCCAGCTGTCTTTTTTCTGTTGTCTTTGTTTGCTATGTATGCAGGCATGGTGTAGATACACTGTGTACGCAGATACATGTATGTGTATGTATGCTCACTCACATAAGCATGTGGATGCCCATGCAAATGTGCACATGCAGAGGCCTGGGGTTGATGTGGGGAATTTTCTTCAGTTGCTTTCCTCCTTGTTCTTCTGGGAGGGGTTCTCTTAATGAGACTTGAAGTTTGGTGGCTAGTTTTGTCATACACTGTCTGTCTGGGTGATTGCTTAAATTGAGTTAATTGATGTGGGAAGATTCAGCCCAGTATGGAGGGCACCATTCCCTAGGCAGTCCTGAACTGTACCATGGTGGATAAATCGAGAAGAATACAAGCAAGTGAGTGAACATATATGCTTTCCTTTATCTCTGCTCTTGACTGGATGTGATGTGAGAAGCTGTTTGAGGTTTCTGGCTTGACTTCCCTACAACTGTGGGCAGTGACCTGGAACTGTGAGCTCTTTTCCCCTAAGTTACTCTCCTCTGAGTGTTTTATCAGCCAGAGAAAGGGAACTAGTGCAGGAGCTTCTGGAGACCCAAACTCTGGTCATTTTGCTCATGCTGCAAGCACTTTAATCATTGAGATCCCTCCCCCCACCCCAGCTCCTCCTCCCCACTTCTCTTGAGACTCCGAGGAGAGGGGGTTCTGTTTTCATAAGTAAAGCCAGGGCTAGAACCTGGCTGGCTCTTGGATACTTCTGTCAGGGTTTTTCCTCATGGTCTGGTGAGTGAATCTGTGTGGTCAGACCCTTGCCAGGGAGATGGTGGCGAGTGAACTTTATAAGGAGGTTGCCAAGAATCCACCCTCATAGGTCCACCAACCATCTGCTCTACGCACATCTCTGCATCCCAAATAGGTGAGGGAAGAGCTCAGCGCCTTCTGAAGTAGGCATTATCAGCAGGTTGCTCACCGTGGCTGAGTTTGTGATTGAATTGCACTGGAGCATTTATGCAATGTCTGCTGAAGATGAAAATTGTCCTCCTTAGAGCGTTTGTCACTTCCGTGTTCACACTCTGTAGAGCCCCGAGATATTTCCCAAAAAACAACAGCTGCTCCTCTCTCACATGCAAACAGAAAGCATCCATGCCAGGCCCATACTCCCATTAAGGGCCTACTGTGTGCTGATCTTGGGTCCATGCAGACTAAGAGATGTCTGGGACATCATCTAGTGCTTGCTCTAGTTAGGGTGTGGGTACAACAGGGCAGGCAACATTTAACAATTCATTGCTCTTCATTCATGAGCCAACCGATTCTGCTATCTATGCAGCCGAAGGATGCATTCCTCATACAGTCGTGCCCTCATGGAGGAGATCAACCTTTCCAGGCAAAGGCAGGGACTTGGAACCCTTGGCTAGAATGCTTCTGTTGTAGGAGCCTAACATGCTCTGAATGTTAATATGGATGACAGGAGTGAGTATTTGGAAGCAAGGAGAAAACATAGATCTCCCCTGACAAAAGCTAAGAAAGAGGCAAGAGCCTAACCAGTAAGTCAGCATCACAGGAGGCTGCTCTAAGACAGAAGTGACCCTTCCCCCTTTTCTCCTTCCTTCCTCCTCCTGCTCTTCCCTCTCTGCTACAATGCACTGGGGATTTTTCTTCTTATGCATTGGAGATTTGATGCTAAAGGAAACTTTGTTCCAATCCTGGAAAAACAGGAAGAAAGAAAAGGAGAAAGACAGGCAGGCAAGGAGGAAGGGAGAAAAAGAGGGAGGAAAGGAATCCACTTGTCTGACTCTGTGCCTTTGTTCTGTGTCTTGTCTACTTTTGCTGCCCACACCATCCTCTGTGCTATTGTGTGTCTTCTCCCATGGATAACTGCAAGTCTAAAGGTATCTATAAAGTCACTGCTGGAACTGGAGTGAGACACAATAATTTGTAGGTCCTCTGGTGTGGGCTTTGCTACTGCCCTTCTATACTCTACTGTCCAAGGTGTCTCTGGTTCTGTCTGAGTCTGAGGCAGGCCATATCAGGCCACCTCCAATGGTTTCTGTGTGCTATCTGCCTCTAAAAATCTGTCTCCATAGCCAGTGTCTCTCAGGGCTTTGATGAGGTAGTTTTGTTTATTTGTGAGGGACCAAGATAGCAGGAATGCATCCTGTGGTTGCCCTTTAGCACAGGATCTGGGCTTCAGCTGGCTGGAGTCTCTCATTGTACCACCAGGAGTGTGGCATTTATAGCCCAGGCAAAGGAGCTTCATTTGGAAGTGAAGGGGTCTGTCATGTTGTAGGTTTTACATTGTCTTATAGATGGATTCTGCCCTTCTGGATTGAGGACAGGTGTAACATATTGAGAGCCCCAGACTGTGAAGCTGACTGGTGTGTGCAATCAAGCCCTTGACAGCTGAAAGAAATCATAGAGGAATTCGAGGCCTTTTCTCCCCTGGCCAGTCTTTTGAAGTTTGTTTTGCTAATTTTGTTTTTCAGTGGGAGAAACTTAGAAGGGTTAATGAATCACTTCCTGGGATGGGATGGGGAAGATGACATTAGCAATGAGGAAGAAACCAAGGGCTAAGCTCTCCTCTGCTAACTTGAGACCTGTGCTCATTGAGTCCTTCTCTGGACCTGTTCCTTCCTGTATCTGATTTTCAGTGAGGAGAGAGTGGCCAGTCTTACTTCAGACTTAGTGACAGGCAGACACACCTGACTTTAAGAATTTTTCCGAGCAAATTACATTACACAGAATATACAGATGTGTGTGTGTGTGTGTGTGTGTGGTAAGGTAGATAGTTGAAGCACAGAGATCACTGGGCAGTCTAGCCAAACTGGTGACTCTGGGTTGAGAGACTGTCTCAAAAAACAAATTGGAGAACATCAAGGAAGATGTTAGACAGCAGCCTCTGGTTTCCACATTCACATGTGCATTCACACCCATGCACACACATACGCACATATATGTACTCACACACTACCACTTAACACATATAGCAAAAACAAACACAGAAAAATGCTAACTACTCTGGGAAGAATACAAGACCTGAGAACATTGTTATGAATTGTTGGATCAATTGATTTCCTCTCTGATGGAAAGGATTTGAGCCCCCGCAGAAGAATGCTTTCTGAACAGGGAGGAAAGGTTAGCACCATAAAAATATTGTCAAATTTGCAATCACAAGGGCTTCTTGCCTCGGGGAGCAGTCATGCTCAGATGGAAATCTCACCTCAAACAGCTATGTTATCCTAGAGTTGACAACGCTAGAGCAGAGTCAGCTTCAGAAGACAGGTTACTGATAAAATAGGCAATTCTGTAGTCTTCATTGCGTCCAAGCATCTTGGTAGTCATGGAAACATTCTGAGATGCAATGCTGACATCCCAGAAGACAGCTAATAATTTCATTTTAATAATCCCAGTCCATATAAGATGCCTAGGTTCTTGATGAGTCTCATATATCACATGGCTGTGTGGGAGGCCAGGGTAATGAAGTGAGGGCACCAAATAATCTCAATTATGTGTTTCCCTGTGTGGCACAAAGGTAAATAACAGGCTACTGTGATTTTCACTGACTTTCACCTGTTGTCACCATTACTCTCCTTCTGTTTTATGGCTATTGATCCTTAGCAGACTTCTTTTGAGTATAGTTCACTGTGGAATATTCTACAATCCAATCACTACCTTCTTGCCAACCTGCTGCTCAATAGTCTTGAATAGCTTATGTTTCCTACTTTATTAGGGCTAAACGTTCCTGCCTCAGTTCCCCTCCCATTTTACTTAGCCACACACAACAAAATCTAGTCACACTCCCTTAACGAGTAAGTCTTTTTTCCACTGGGTTCAGTTTCTCCCTAGCTGTGATCTTTGCATATTGCATGTATTTATTTGATATCTCTTTCACACAGGACATTTCTTCCACTCTTTTCTCTTCTACATTTTTATAGCATGTGGTTGCCTCACTCCAATGTGTCATTCCATGACTTATCTGGTTCAGGGCACTGGCTCAGTCCTTTTATGCATGACCAGTGCCACAAGCTCTACAGATATTGTCCTGTTTAGAGGTACAGTCTTTTCTTTGAAATAAGAGTGTTCTATAGATATCTCCTATATCTTGCAATCTTGCACAGAGCTGTCTACTCTGTGCTTTCTCAGCCAGAATTCCCCAAATATTACTTTCTTTGATATATATTGCTATATATGTGTCATATATATATTCTCCAAAATACTTTTGATAGCACCATCATTGCCTGATTCATAATTCAACATTATTTATCTCTGTAATGAGAATGTGAGCTCCATGAAGGCAGAAGCTTCGTCTGTCTTGTCATATTTGGTCTGCACAATGAAGCCTTGTATATGTATTTTTTTAATGAATCACTGAAGGAATTCTTCCTCACTGGACAATTTTAACCCAAAGGATGGGACAAATGGAGAAGAACCATGCGTATGTTAGCCATGGTTTCTAAAATTGGTTCTTTGTATGACTCCTTCCCAGCCACCATGGAGATGAGAGCCTGACTGGGGACCAGAAGTGATCCATTTTGCAGGAACAGTGCATATTCATGTCAGAAAAGCCCTATTACCAGGGCTGGGGTAAAACAGCCTGACTGCTGAGGGGTGTCTCTGGAAGGTGTCTCCTAGGATGGTTCTCATTGTAGATAGCAAATGGCCCAGCAACATCACAGGGTATTCTAGAGGAGGTCTAATGGCTAACGTCTGAGAGGAGATGGCTGTCAGTGGTGGCTTGGGTGGGGCACACTGCTGTGGAGCAGTGTGACATGCTTACTAAATGGAATTATACTTTATTGAGTAGTGAACAACAGCGCCCAGCTGCCTGCGAATTACATTGACAGGATGCAAAGGCAAGAGACTCTTGTATAAACCTTATTTACAAATCAATAGATAATCTTTCATACATAAAAGGTCAGCTCCAGGAAGGCAAAGCAGAAAAAGATTGCCTGCAACTAAAATATTGCCTTAAAAATCCATTCATATGGATCTGTTGGTGCATAGTCTTCTGGTTTAAGAGCATTTCATTATTTCTAAGCTTTCTTTCTTAACTACGTCAGGCTCCTCTGTGAAGCTTGAAGGGGTTGATGAAGAGTGCTGATTTCTAGTTGTCCTGAATTCTATGCTATCAAGGGAACAGCATGGAAATGGAATCAACACGTAGAGCTTCAGCATAACATTTCTAAGTGTGTGTGTGTGCAGCAATTAGGATGCTCAAGTCAAATGGCGCCTCATCTCCGCCCCCTGGTAATTTTCTGCTTTTGGTTGCTCTGTTGCTAAATATTTATCCTGGCTTACTAAAGCAAGAACCAGAATGACGACAACACTGTTAGAAACAGACAAACAGCGACTCACCACTACTGGATTTCTTCATTCATTTTGTGCTTCTCCTTTTCCTTGAAGTAACTTTTCACCATCCCAAAGAATATGTAAAATTCTTATCTCTGTTTCTCCCTGGCTGCAGAATCATAAAGCTGTATGGTTGGCTGCTGTGACGAGAGGAATAAGCAAGGAAGGAGGGGCACAAAGATCTAACACGTGTCCCTCTCCTGCTTATAACATCAATTCCTAATCCTCCCATGATTTTATCTGGAGAAAATACTTAGGAGAGGGTTACACTTTGGTGAGATGATAAGAGTGGGACCCTACTCTTACTGGGTTAGTCTCTGTAAGAAGCAACATCAGAGGCTTACTCGTGTTCATTTTTGCCTTTTTAGGTGCGTGGCCACTCTCTCTGTGATGATGAGGGAAAGAGGCCATCTTCAAGTTAGGAAGAGACTTGCTACAGTGGCATAATCTTCCAGTGTCTTGATTTTGGACTTCCCAGCCTCCATGCTTGAAATGAATCTCCTTTGTTGAAGCCACCCTATCTTGTGTGGTTTGCTGTGGTTACCAGGTCTGACTCATGCAAAATGGGAGCTTAACTGTACATAGCTTCTCTGATAGAAACTTTCAGACAAGAGGACTTGCTGTGCATTTTTGCTCTGTCCTAGTGGCCTGGAAAATCTTTCCAAAGAGCAGCTCTCTGAGTCATGAAGAGGTAGGTGTATTGCTGGCTGAAGTGCTGTTGCAGGGTAGAGTTGTTTAAACTTCCGGGGGTATCTTATGCTGCATGCTGAAGTGGTATATACATCTGTGGAAGGTTTAGTTTAGCCAGAAGTCAAAAGGCTTAAGACATACAATTGCTATTCTCAGATTCCTTATGGGGGAGCCACAGGACTCCAGATGTGAAATGATTCTGTGCTGATTATGTCATTCTATGCACTGGGTGTTTTCCCTTAACTTATTTTGAAACCCTAAACCACAGTATGATGTCATAAAAGCAGGTATAGACATGGGATTTTCTCTTCTTTTCCTATAGATTCCTATGAGGTCATACGAAGACACAGAGGGAAGACTGCTGTCTATACACCATGAAGAGGACCCTTTCTAAGGACTTCACCAGGGAGCACTTGATATTAGATTTAAACTCCAGACAACTGAGAAATATTAACTTGTGATTTAAGCCTATATAGGTATACTGTTTAGCATTGTGAACTGATCAAGACAACATTTTTCTGTGGTTCTTTTTTTTTGAGTAGTAAAGGAGGATCTTTTGAAAATAATGAAATCTCTCCCAATCTCTTACTAGCTATTTTTTTCCCTCAGAGAGCAAGTTTAAAATGTCATGAGGAATGATCTCCCTAAACACAATGTGTCTGGAAACAGCTACAGCTATCTCTCTGTCCACAGCCACGGGAACCAGGGAGGATCAATATAGGTCACAGGGATTTGAGCAAATTCCCATGTTGTGTGTCCATGAATCTAGATTTTCCCTGATACTGGTTCAAGAGACCTGCTTACCTCAAAGTGAGAAAGGGCACTAAGAGGAGGCTGGATTTTATGACAAGTGGCACAGATTTTTATCTTCCTCTGAAGTCAAAGGAAGAACTTCATCTTCTCTACTGAAGGTCCCCTGGCCCCTTCTCTTGCTGTACAGTGAGTTCCATATGTACATCCTCCTACTTCATCAGGGTCCTCTTTATGAAGAATGAATGGTGTTGGCCATGATGTGTGGACCAATACCAGTCAAACTCTAGTTTAGTTTTTGTGATTCTTAGGACCAATATAAGCCCTTACACACATAAGGCAAGCACTCTACAACTGAGCTCTATTTCCAACCCCAGAGTCAAATTCTGAACAGTGAGTTTCAGAGTTTGGAGCTGACCTCTCAGTCCCCATTCACTTGCTATGCTGTGCTCTTTTTGGACAGGCTATTTATTGTTTTAAGGAGCTATGAAATGTGTGCATGAGGTTTTCTTCATGAATCTATCCCCTGCAGCAGAGCTCAGACTGGAGTAGTTTGCCAATTGATCTATCCCAGGAACTCCTTTCCACCTTCTAGAATTCCTTTGTTCTGTTACGGAAGAGTCTATGACCCCACATTATTCTCAGTTATCTTCTAGAGAAAGGAGGAAGAAGGAAGAACAAAAACAGCCATGCAGCTGCAGGTGCTGTGTGCCCATGAAGCTGCCCTGCCTGTGGCACGAATTCAGAAGAAATCCACCTTCTTTCTTCTCTAGAACTTTTCTGGGACTCCTGTAATAATAGATAAGGCATGAAAGAGCAGATGTACTCTCATTTGCTGAATCTTATTCCTTAGTTCCCACTCAGAGAGCTGAGGTCCACCAATGGCTCACTACCTTTTATCATAATTACTAACTCTAGTTAGTGTGGACCAAAATTTAGGACCAGAGAATGATATTATTGGCAGATAATATTTATTGAATGATAGGTGAGGCAGGGCCAAAGTCCTTCCATCTTGTCCCTGCTTCAGCCATCTAAGGTCTGACTCACAACTGACACCCACCCCTCTTACACGCCTTCTTATGGGAAAATCCCTTAGAAAATTGCCCAACCTTGTCACAGGGACTTGTGGTTAAATTGGCCTAGTTAACTGCCACTTTATGCTTCCGCTAAACTGCTTGCTTGCTCCCCTTCCTCTCCCTGCAACTGTCAACAAGGATATGGTTTTTGCTTTTAAAAGCTCCCAACAGAAATCAGTGAGGGGCGCTCCATGAGAACTGTTTCTCTCCAGTCAGTCACAGGCTGGCCTTAGAGGAATCTCAACTTTGGATGCTGGTTTTATTGAGTGGTCCTTGGAATTTTTGCCCCATGACATAGGGACAATGAAAACTTTTTATATACTCTGGATTGATTGCAAAGGTGGCCTCAAGCCTATTTTACTTTCCTGTGTCCACACCCCCTATAACACAATTACAGTTTCTACTATCAAGAAGTGACACCTATTTCTCTACCTCTTGAATTCAGGCTGGTTCTTTTCACTTCTGTATCTAATAAAATGCACCAGAAGAGATGGCGTGATATTCAGGGTGCACGCCAAAGAAACTTGGATTCTTCAGGTGTCTGCCTTGAAACTCTGCGATCTCAGTGAAAATAAGCCTACAGTAGCACGGTGGAGATGATCATTCCTGAGAGGATAGAAAGCTGAGTCATTCCAACAGGGACCATTGAGAAGGGCCCACCCCAGGGGGACTTGCTGACTAGCAGGAGTAAGCTTAGCTGAGGTCAGGCAAACCAAGTCCTGGTCAGCAGACTAATTTGGTTGAACAAGCGAGGTAGGTAAGAAATGATAGACAGTTGTTTCTTCAAGCCTCTATTCAGTATTGTTACATTAATAGCCTGTATGCATTGTTATTTCCATTCTCTTGATGAGGAAGCAACCTGTAAGGTTAATTTCTTGCTTTTGATAAACAGCTAGTGAATGGACTCAGAAAGCTCGACTCCATGGTCTAGATTCTTGTCTGCTACTTTGTAAGATCTCATCATAACACTCAAGTATCTGTCAAGCCCTTGGCTAATGTAAAAGTCATTTGAACGTAGGAAACTGTGTCTGATGATGGGGACAGGTTGTAGGATGGAGTTCAGACATCAGGAATCTCTCTGCTGATAAAATACCATGACAGTTATTGACTAAGATGTACAAAATAAAACACTCCAATCTCTCTGAGAAAAAAATATTTAAATGCAAAAGAAGTGAGACAAACAATATCTTAGAAGTCAAGGTTGCAAAATGAAAGATAGTACAAAGTTTGATTGCATCTCATTAACCCTAAGTTATGACCTAATTCTGTAAGAGGCCTGCACGACAATCCTGTAAATGTGAATGAAAGATATTCCTCATTTGAAAATGAAAACAAAATGCAATTACATTAGTGGAATTTTCTCATTAAATAAAACCAAACTCACTACCATCTGTTCCCCACCTTTGCTTTGGTAACCCTTGCCCATTCTTGATGAAAAAGTGATTGATTATTCATACAGTAGCAACTGGAGATTTTGCTAAAATATGAATGCATAATTTAATAACAGAAGGAAGGCCATAATGTATGAGCTCTTACAGATATCGTAGACTGGGTAGGTTCTGGAAGGCCTCGGGATTGATGTACAGCAGAGTGTTGGCCTTTTCAATTCTACTGTAAAAGAGGGAGGTACGTGTAAGTGACTTGAACAGCAAGGAGTATCATGATATTTTTCTTGTTATGTAGAGCCTGCCAGTAAATAATCAAGTCATCGATCCATCTACCCATTTATCCATCTATCCAGCTGTCATTTCAGCAAATATTGAACATGCAGGACCCTTTAATGTATAAATCTGAGTAAACTGAGTACCAACCCTGTTCATTTAACATTCATCTCTTGGTACCCATCCTCTAGTCCTTTTTTTTTAACCATGAAGAGAGCTGAGGATTTTACTAGTAAGAATCTCCTAGAACCAGGGTGAACTAAGAAGGGGCAGGTGACACTAACATGGGGGAACTGAACTAGTGACAGTTCTGAAGCCAAGAGGAGTACGTTCAGACCAGCCAGAAAGGGTAAAAAGAAGATGAGAGGGGGTAGGAGTGTTACAGGTGAGGCAGCAAAAAGACTGAAGAAATGGAAATGAAATGGCAAAGAAAAACAAAATCTGGGAAAAAGCCACTTCCATCTCTGTAGACTGAATTGGCTCCTCACAGCAGATGGGGAGTAGTGACTTACTTATGCACAGTGGTTTTAGCCCGTGTTGTGTCCTGATCAATAGTCTGGAAGTGAGAGTATTCACATTTAGATTCCCGCAGAGAACCTGTCTTTTTTCTCATCTTGCGGGATCAATGTATATTTGCTGAGATACTGTTGTTAATTACTTCCTTCCTGTTTCATTAGCTTTTATGTTGCAGTAACCTGTAGCTAACCAGAGCCAAGTGCAAGGCAATTAATCATTTTAAAGACAGTTAGTGTTGTATGGGGTTGAGTGCCTCTCCATGTAAGGAAGGGATGCAAGACCTGTTTCATTAGCCCCACTGCCCACTGGATGGCAACACGGGGTGCTTCACACTGTGGCTTTGCTTCATTTCTCTTACAGTCTTTGTGGACTTTGAAGCCCTATAAGGTGGTCTCTTTTCCTAACTAGGGTAAGATTAGGGCAGGTGGAGAGAGAATAAGGGAACAAGACATTAATGAAAATGAGGAGGAATCAGGAAGGAGGCAGAATGGGTAGACAGAAGAAAAAAGGAGTCAGTCAAAATGGGCAGGTAGTGATTTCTAAATAAACTCATTAAAACACACACACATGCACACACACATACATGCATGCATGCACGCACACACATAGACTGCACAAAATTTTCTTGGCAATCCCAAATGTATTTTAGGATTACATAGCTTCAGAGTTTTTCTACTGGTGAATGAGATTATTTTCACTTATTTCCTAATCTTTTTTGATCATAAAATATTTTTCTCTCTTCCTTATTGAATATCAAATAATTTTCTGCATTCATAGTAAAAGATAGAACATACTTTGAACATTCTTTGAACTGACAGTCTTGGGAGTCTCTGTGGCCTTGACATCCTATCAGTCAATGAATTAACTTGACACTGGTGTAGAACATAATTAGATCTATGCATTGCATACTACTAGAATGTCAAGAGAAAGTAAGTTTGTCCATACTGGTAGAACTACCAAGGGTCATTACAATATAGCTGCTTTGCTGGTTGATACGCTAGATTGAACTGATGTTTATCATGTCCTTTATTCATCACAGTAAGTCTGGGAGTGTGGATTTCACTCTGGTTTTTCAGATGAGAAACTGAAGTCTCAGATGGTTCTGTGTCTTGGTTGGGCCTTCATGCATTTGCAGAAGCAGTTATCAGTATAGGGTTATCCAGCCTCATTCACATTGAGTGGGATTTATTTTGGCTTTTGTGGTTGTAACATCAAATGGAGTAATGGGATGGAGGAGTTTACCTGTCATTGTAGGACAGGGGTTCTAGAGTCTGTGACATAAAACAACAAGAAGAAAACCAACTGAGAGAGTCAGTAAACAGAATAAAACTCAAGTAGAGGATGGTGCCCGTGTCTCCAGCCAGAGACAAATGACAGTCCCTTTTAGGCTGCCTCTGGTATCTTGTAATGATGATCTATGGATCTGAGGACAGAACAGAGTCAAAGCTTCCCAGGAGTACAAAAGAACTTTAAGGCTTTTTATGATATCATGACCCTCTTCTGCATGCACGCACACACACACACACACACACACACTGTACTGTTGCTTACATTTCATGCAACTTGGGTAGGTTGGAGAACACATCTGCCTCTATTACTTCCAAGACATCATTTTGAGAGATCTCTCTGTAGCAAAAGAAAGATAACTCAGATTAGTTCAGTTTTCCTCCATAGACCTTCTAAGGACTCAACTAGAGCCTTGTGCCAAGGAGAATTCATAAGACCCAAAACCGCTTTCCTTTTCTCAAGTCAGTTATAGTAATAAGTCTAAACCAACACACTAGATGCTAATGTTTACAGAACAGTGGGAAAATAAATCTGAGGCCGTGGTTCATGAGGTGATTAAACATTCTTCATCTGGAGAAACCAAAGCCTGAAGGAGACATACTCAAAGGTATTTAGGGAAATATACAGGATTGAAATAAAACTAAGTTCTTTAGGTCAGGGGTCAGCAAAGTTTCTCAGGTCCAGATAATAATTACTTTGTGGATCGTTTGATCTATGTTGAAACTACTATAAAGACTGAAGATCCAAAGAACCCATTGGAAATGAAGTGTGTGCCAATAAAACTTTATTAAGAATGGGAACGAATCTGGCCAGTAGACTGCGATTCACTAAGCCTGGTCTGGCCTATGGAGCCAGGTTCTCTGTTAAACTGGCTGTGGTGTGGGAGAATTTAGATGTTCATTCTTGATCTCTGTTTCCCTCTTACCCTGGTTCTCCCTTGTCATTCTTGCTCTCTTCCTTATCTTAAAAGTATTTTTTACATTTTTTGTTGGAATAATATCAATGACATTTTCAAAATGGCAGTTTGATGTATATATATATATCACCAGAGACATATGATAAATATGTATATATATCATTCTTACCTCATTCCCATACCCTTCATTGTCCCTCCCCTTTTCTGAAGGTCTTTTTCCTCTCCCAAGGTAGACCACTTTGTGCTTTCATAGCACAAATATTCTGCCACCCTCCCTTGTCCCTCCCTCCTACTTTAGACATTTTCTCTCCTTTCCTGGTCTCATTTGTCCTTTCATGTCCTATAACTACACACACACACACACACAGAGACAGAGACAGAGACAGAGACAAAGAGATACACACACAAACACAAACACAAATTTAATCTACATACTACATATGAGAGAAATCATGTGATATTTATCTTTCTGAGTTTGATTTACTTCCCTCAGCACAATGAACTTCAGTTCTATACATTTTCTGGTGATTTCTGTATTTTCATGTCACTTTACACTGGGCAAAATTCCATTGTATATCTGTACCACATTTTCTTCATCCATTGCTGGACTCTAGACTTGTTCCTGACCTTGTCTCTGGGGAATACTGTATCAATAAATATGGATGATTGAATATCTCTACTGCATGTTTACTTAGGACCTTTCAGGTATACCCCAGGAGTGAGCAGCATCTCTGGATCATGCTTTATTTCTATTTTTAGTGTATTTATATTTTTAATTCTTTTGAGGAAACTACATATTGATTTCCATAGTGATGGCACCAGTTTACATCAACATAGTAATGTATAAGATTTCCATATTTTCCACATCCTTGCCAGAATTAGTTAATTGTTTTTTGAGGATAGTGATTTTGATTGGAGTGAGATGGAATATTAAATCTGTAATAATTTGAATTTCCCTGATGGTTTAAAAATTTGAATATTTAAAATATGCATTAATAATTTGCATTTTTTTCTTTGAGAACTATCTGATTGATTAGTCCATTCATTGACTGGAGGTTCTTCTTCAGTTCTAGATATTAATCTTATGTCAGATGGACAGGTGGCCAAGGTTTCCTCCTAGTCTCCAGTCTCTCTTCACCCTAACCATTGTTTTCTCTGTTGTGACAACTAATTAAGTTCATGGCGATTCTTTCCTTGGTGTCAGTTTTGGGGATGGCTTTGGTGCTTTTGGAGTTTCGTATCTTGATGTGTTTTACCTGTGTTATCATCAGTTTCAAAGTCTCAGGTCTCACATTCAGATCATTAATTTTTTTTTAGTCAAATTGATGGTTATGTGTGATGTTGTGGATCTGGTTTTATTCTTTTAATCAATTACATTAAAAATAAGCATGGATTAAAAGCTGCCCTCCTCCATGATATTACTACAGTGAAGTCTATCTTTGGTATAACGATGGTTTGGCATAAGACAGCCTATGTTTCAGAGCCTAGCTTTTCTCCTTCTGGAGAAGTATGAAGGCTGTGGAAAATGAAGTCCGCTATGCTGAAATCAGAGCCTGGGAGGAGACAGGGTGACTTGGTGTTTGTGATGGGACTCACATATGAAGCATGCTATCGTTAGGCTTCTCAGGAACACTCTCATGCAGTTTTAATGCTTCAGTTGACTGTCTCAGGAAATCTCACAGGGAGCATGAATTCAAATAGACAGAGGTAGAAACGCTGTCTGCTGTCCTGGGACTTAGCTGAAGACAGAGTTTGCTAAGCCCTTTCCAGATTAGTGCAACAGGGTCACATCTGCAATCACAGCTCTGCAGAAGTCTAATTTTCAGAGGTAAGGAAGCTCACACCTCCTCTTAGGGCCCATCTCCCTCTAGTTACATCATCACTCAACATGAGCATCACAGCAATCAAATTTTCAGCAGTGAACCCTTAGACAAGTGAGCCACATCTAAACCATAGTGCTGAGCATTTTATTTCATATTTATATCTTTTCCTCTAAGTTATTTGATTATAGCATCAGTCAGGATTTTAGCCTCTAGTCACAGACTGGTATTGTTATTCTATAAACCTGTGCTAACTCAGCTCAAAATGAACAGCCCCAGGATTTCACAAATTCATATAAGCTGTAATAGTGGGAATGGTCACAACTCTGCGACATCAAATACGAACCAGACTCAATACAGCTCGGCTTCCAAGATCAGGTAAGACTGAATACATACGGCCACAGACACATTAGCATCACTCTATGACAGGCTAAAAACAGTTATGCTGGATCTCTAGCTACATCCAAAATGCCTAGTTATTCCCTAGCATTTCCTCTAGTAAGGGGCTGGAAAAGTGACTAAATTATTAAGAGCACTTGCAGCCTTCTCAAAGGACTGGAGTTTGTTTTCCAGTGCCTATGATAGGAAGCTCACACCCTCCTGTAGCTCCAATTCTAGGGGATCTACCACCTTCTTCTAGCCTTTGCATTTAACTGCATTCTCATGCTCTTTGCCAAGTACAGACACACAGGCATACATAAAATTAAAAGTAATAAAAATAAAAACTACATTTAGTTTATCTACAAGGAACATTGATTGAACCCTACCTTTTCCTATGAAAGTACTGAACATGACCACCACTACTTTCAGCACAACAACGCAATTGCATTCTGAAATCTGTAGAGCATGTGTCCCGCTCCCCACCTGCATCCATGCCCCATGCAGGCATATTTCCCTTTCTGTAGACAAATATTCATTTCCTGTACAGACAGGACTTAAAAGTCAACTTCCTTAATCCCTAATCAAATGATTTATAATCTTCTATGGTCACCAGGCTTTCCTTCTTTCCCAGTTATGACTGTTCTGTTGATTCAAGGACCTCATTGTATAAAAACAATGTCTAGGGAAGCATTGGCAATGAGAAGTGTGGAGAAAGGCGCCCTGATGCTTTAGTACAGCAGAACTAATACAGTCAAGGGCTTCTTGTATTTGTTGATTAGAAAAACAACAAGAGCAAGAACAACAACAAAATTCTGGGACAAATGCTTAGCCCATAGACAAGACTTCTTGTCATTTGGTAAGTTTGGTCATGGTGCCAAAGGAAAACCTTGGGCAAATCTCATCTCTGTTGCAGTTCAGTAGATGTCAAGCCTAAGACTGAGCTCTTCCTTATTTTATTGTTTTATCTGCCCAATAGTCATTTACTGAGTGCTAAATTCATACCAAATCACCTCTAGATTTGTCAATATAGAGGCCGATGAATAAGATACTTTCCAGAAACTCAGTGAAACCAGACTGGGAGACAGAAAATGAAATAATGATAACAGCAAGCAGTGGCAGAACTGATGTGATAGTTGCTTCAAGTGCAAAAAGTCTCATGAGAATTTAGGGACTAGACAACCTGAAATGTCTATAAACTTTTTTGGGGAGTAGAGATTTTTTTTTAATGAAGAACTTCACCCCATTGAGCTGAAATAATTGGATTATTCTATCATGCTTTTAATCTCTACATGTGTGTGAATGTCAGAAGAAAAGCCTGTTAGGGTACTATATTGTCTTGCTTTGAAGAAAGACCCACACTGACACACAGGCTTTTAGAAGTGTAGAGCCCAAGGCTCTATTCAGGCCTTTCTAATGATAACCTGTGTTTTATAAAATGTCTGAGTGACTGCTCCTGTGTTAACATTCAAAAGAGTCAGAGCTATGGCTTAAATAGGTTCAAATGTCCCAAGGTTCATATGTTGGAAATTAGATTTCCACTATGCTCAGGGTAAGAGAAGATATAATTGTAAATAGCTGGTACTTAATGGGAAGTGATTGATTGGGTCATAATTGCCTGTGTGAAGGATTTAATGCTGGTTTCAACTATATTTCAGTTATGTATTCAACTCTATATTGACAGGGCCTAGCAGTGATTTGGTTACATTTAACGCTCAGTGAATAATTAGTGGGTAGATGAAAAGATAGAAAATGGAAGTGTCCAGTCTTAGGCGTGACATCTGCTGAATTGTAAGAAATGAGATTTGCCCAAGGTTTTCTGTTGTACCTTTGTTAATTGGCCCCATGCCCAAACCTAGCAAATGACAATAAGTCTTGTCTATAGTCTAAGTTGAGTGTGTTAGGTCTTGTAAAGTTGCATTAGCTTCCTCCAGTGTGAGTTGTTACAACACAGAGCCTTGTGTCTCCCCAGCCTTACTGGAAAGCATGCCCTTCTGCACATGGTGGGTTTCCTTTCTGCTCCTCTGCCATGTTATGAGTCAGCCAGATGGTGGTGTCATGATGGTTTGACTTTCCAGTCATCAGAATTGTGAGACAAATATGATTTTATAACTACCCATGTTGGGTGTTCTATATTTTTTCCTTTAAATATAGGAAATAAACTCTAGTGAGAATTTATCTTATTCTCTCTCCTCCCATTCCACTGAGGATCTTTCTCCAATTTATGCAGCTCGCTTTCCTTTGATTGTGTATGTTAAGGCAACCAATGGCACTAAAGTATTCAGAATAAGCCAGATGGTGGTGATGCATGCCTTTAATCCTAGTGCCCAGAAGACAGAGGCAGGGGGATCTCTGTGAGTTCTAAGCCAGCCTGATCTACAGAGCTAGTTCCAGGACAGCTAGGACTGTTGCACAGAGAAACCCTGTCTCAAAAAACCAAAAATAATATATTTGGAATAAAATTCCATTTCTTTAATAACCTTATAATTTATTTGAAGAATAAGTTTAATTATCTGTCCCTCCCATAACCTAGGCAATTGTATATCCTCTATTGGTAATCCTCACATGTTACATTGGATCTACATTCTGGAGATGAATTATATGGTTTAAATAAAGATGTTCCCTTCTTGCTGCAGAGAACCTCTAGAGAACAGTACCACTGCCATAGCCTTAGTACCACCTGTCTTAGCCTTCTGGCTCCCAGCCAACTGTTTGCTAAAATACTCTGAGTGGTTAGGGAAGACTCTTCCACCCTGCTTTGGAACAGTAAAGCTGTGCTCTTGAACACACACAGCAAACAATCTTTACAAATCAAATTGCATATTAACACGGGAGGGAAGTTTCTTATTCAGCAGAAGCTCAGAGTGAGATTGCTAAAGGGTAGAGAACTAATTCAATAAATGCACAGCAAATTTTGACTAAGCAGCTTCTGTGTTTTGTGTTGTTTGGTGTGCTGACATCAGTGACAGGAATCTAGAGATAATTAAACTGGGTCCTGGGGTCATAGCAGTTTTCTGAGAGTCTAGTTAGATTTATTTGTTAGGCCTCACTTAGGTTACTAGAAAAATGAACTGTTTTTTTTTGCAGATTGTCTCTAAATATAATAGTATATATAGATACACATGTTAACATATAACATAACCCATATATAAGTATGCCATAAATACCCAAGTATGTAATATACATATACTTAGCTTAAAGTGCATTTTTAGAGGAGTTGAGAACCCCCCAACACAAAGTACATGTTTCAAAATGAAGAGACATATGATACCATATGATACAAAACCCATATATTATATACACACATATAATGCACATACTAAAAGTATATATTAGTTACACAATATTCATTGTTATAAAATACATGACTATAAATGAGTATCATGACATAAAGTTTAAAGAGGTTGTAACTATATATATATATATATATATATATATATATATGGTGTAACTATATATATGGTGACATGTTAATATGAATACAGGTTACAAATCATTCATAATAATGTGTATATGGTACACACATCCTGTCATTTCCTATATTTTCTACTCTCCCAGTTCTGGAGATGAACCACACACTATGTGGTGTAAAGTTAGGAAACATCAGTGAAAAGACTGATGAAAATGCCTTCCAGAGAAGTTTATAAAATGCCACAAATTCACATTCATATCACATTAAAATGTCTTAAGGTTGATTCTGAGATTTTACAGTTAGGAGGATCTGAACTTCTCCAGCTGACTACTGGAATGTTAAGGAGATTCCCTGTGTAGGATGTTGACAGTAGCCGCCTCCGGCTCCCAAAGGGACTGAGCGATGAAAGGAAATGCTTGTCTGATAGCAAATTCAAACATCACCATGCTGCTGGGCCATGTAACTCCCTCTCCTGGTGTTTAAGACTGACTTCATGTAGGTTGATGAATTCATGAGTTGCTGACATGGGTCACCACCATACTGGGGGAACAGCTGCCGGCAAATGTCCTAAGTACCCTTGCACAAAGGAATCCAGGCCAGTTCCTACTCCTACCTACAGGTTATTTGCATTCTTCAATAGGCTGTGGTCTTATTCCAAACCCCAGCTCCATTCTGACTTGCACGGTGAGTGCTCATCTATCTCATGGGCCTCTCACAGGATGCTAGGTAAGACAAGGAACGTGCCTTGGCGTGGGTGGCCACTCCTCCTGAAGCTATAACCGAAGAAGTGTGCTGTTCCCTGAGCAAGTGTAGCAGGCTTTCTTGGAACACCAGACTCCAAATAATGACAAGGAGACTTAATGTTAGTTATGAATGTTCAGCCTTATCTTATGCTTGTCCCACTAGCTCTTATAACTTAATTTAATCTCTTTCTCTTTATCTACATTTTGATTCGGGGCTTTTTACCTTTCTTTCATACTGTATGTGCTACTTTCCTGCTTCCTCCCTGTCTGACTGGTCCTAGACATCTCCCTCTTTTTCTTCCTCGTTCTCTCTCTCACACCTAGATTTTTCTTCCTACGTATTCTCACTGCCTACCAGCCCTGCCTATCCCTCTACTGCCTAACTATTGGCCTTTTACCTTTTTTATTAGAACAATCAAGTACCTTAGGCAGGTAAAGTAACACATCTTTACACAGTTGCATAAGCAAATGTAATACAGCTTTGTGTAGCTAAACAAATATTCCACAACAGAGAAGAGGTTCAGTCTAGGTGCAGCAAGCCATCTCCAGAGGGAGTTACGAGCACCATCAAAGGGCTCTGCTGACTCCTCAGATGACAGCAGGTAAGTCCTTTTGCTTCCTAGCATGCTTAGGACAGGTTCCTTCCCAGAATTTTCTCCTTATTCTGGGCATGGCCAGTGTTTGCTGAGGCTGCTCTAAAGACATCCCAAGGGGACACAGAGGTAAAATCACCCTCGGTGGCTTAAACTAATTGTACCCACTTGGATTTTATCTTGAATATGGTCATGCACATATTGGCATATTTCTCATGCTTCTCCCAGCAGAGGAAGAAAGGGATAGGAAAATCATAATAATAGCAGTTAATATCTAATAAGTGTTCATTATGTACCAGCCTCCCTGCCCACTGTGTTTGAAGCTCACAGCAGCCCCAAAAAGTAAATGCCATCTTACAGAAGAGCAAAGAGGCACAGGGAGGTTACCATATTCCCTCTTTACTGCTCCGTTAACTTGGAAAACCAATAGGGAGTATGGATCCCTCCTCTATGAAGCCTCAGAGGGTAGCAGAATAGGGGACCACATTGCCAGTGCCTAAAACCTTTCCACTTCAGGAAATCCCATTATTGCCAATTTAATCTCTAAGAGTGGATGCTTTTTTAGGGGGACCACAGGCCTATAAAATAGTAACACATCACCCCTTCCTCCCTCTCTCTCCCCCTCCCTTTCTCCCTCTCTCCTTCCCTCCCTCCCTTGCTCCCTCCGTCCTTCCCTTCTTCCCTCCTTTCTTC
>LOJH01015243.1:0-20515 GCA_001685095.1 Ellobius talpinus | reverse complement strand
CACACACACACACACACACACACACACACACACACACACACACACTGGGAGACAATGCCTCTTCCTAAAAGCATAGATTATCAAATGAAAATTCCTAGCACCAGGTGTAGGCTATCCGTTTATGAATTGTTGTTTATTGGCATCCATTGACCATACCCACACACTCAACCCCACCCCACCCCAAACAGCACATGGTAAGCTGTTGCCATATTTATTTGTTCCTCTCCAAAACTTGATAAAGACACCACATACTTGAGTGACAGGACTTGTGGAAGGTTTACTCATACTGGCCAAGTGCCATACTTTCATAGTGCTTGAAGGTTCCATGCTGGCTACTAAGGGAGAAACGTAATCAACAGTATTACCTATAGGTGAACCTGGCAAGTTACAACAACTACTAGCTTAGTAAGATGTGGCCACGGTGCATTAATACCAAAAACATCATGGGAACAACCAACTACAATCAGTGGAGTGAACAGGCTGACTATAGAATGAGAAAAAGTATTTACCAGCTATGTATCTGATGGCCAGTTAATTGTGCTTAGTGTATAAAAAAGACCAAAAGACTAAACACATACATGGGAAGGCCCAAAAATGTGACCCTATTTCCACCTTGCTGAAGGTCAGAGTTTCATCTTGCTCAAAGTTGTTGCCCATTCCACCCAGACCTGTCAGAGAGTTGGAACTTACTTCTATTCCTTTGAGGTTATTGTCTGTTTCTACCTCAAACAAATGTCCCACCTAGATTTAGATCAGAGAATTCTGCTCTCTCAAGGTTGTTGTCAACAGGTGTGACTAACATCCAGACCTTGTATTTCAGGTATAGAGAAATAGATCTGTTTCTAACTTTCTACAAAAGTTTAATGATCCAACTAATTCCTACTCCCTTAGGGATATAACAATGGATTCTACCCAGGGAATGGTGTGCCTACAGAATGTTTTGGTCTAGGGTGTGAGCATTACTTGCCTTGTTTTAGCAACAATGTTTAACTAAAAATGTAGCCCTCAACTTTGATCTGGTTTGATCACTTCCTTGTATTAGGTTAATGCACTTTTTTTTTAAATCTTACTCCTGCCTTTTGGGATGGGGATATTTTAAACAAATAGAAATTAAACAAGGGCTATATTCATTGAACTCCCTCCTGGTACTATTCTATGTTTTCTGTTTTATTATTTTCACTTGCATCTTTGCTTTCTTTACTAACTTTTCTAATCCCCATGTTTGATGGTATTTTGGTCAAAGTTCAATATTCATTGAACTCCCTCCTGGTATTATTCTATGTTTTCTGTTTTATTATTTTCACATGCACACACACACACATTCAAATAAATATCAGAGCATGGAACTAGACAGAATTCTAGAAGAAGAAGAAATATAAATGGGTGACAAATATTTCAAAATATCTTCAACAGCTTTAACAATAAGGAAAATAAAAATTATAGCTACCTTGAGATTTTATATCATCTCAGTCAGAATAGCTATCATCAAGGAAAAAAATGGCAACAAGTGCTGATATGACTGGAGAGGAGGAACACTTATCCATTGCTGGTAGGGGAAAAATGGTGCAGTCACTCTAGAAGCCAGAATTAAGGTTCTGTAAAAGCTAGAAACAGACCTCCCATATGACCCAGCTATACCACCACTGAGCATACACCCAAATGACTCTTCATCTTTCTATAGTGATACCCATTCATTCTTGTTTATTGTTCTCTATTTATAACAGCCAGGAAAAGAAAACAATCTTGATGTCCATCAGCTGATGGATAATAAAAGTATAGAAACATAAACAATGGAATAGTATTCAGGTGAAAAGAAAAACGGAATCATGAAATTTACAGGTAAATTAACATTGCTGGAACTGATCCATCGGAATGAGGTAAGCTAGAACCAGAAACTAGCATTCTTTCAGAAGCAATCTACTCAAAATGCTGTAGACATTTTGTTCTCTTTGTTATAGCGCTGGGAACAAAGCCTAGAATTTTGTACATGAGAAGAAGCGCATACTCTACCACTGAGATCCACTGTGTCTACCAAGCTGTCCCTTTGAGTCCATCTTTGTATCTGTACTGTCCTTTTTCCTCTTTGCTGCATCATCCACCAATAACTGTCAACTCTCTATGCACAGTCAAAAATATCTACTATGACATCTCAAAAAAGTCCTAATGAAAGTCTCATTTAAAGTCTTATCTTTTACTGCTTAAGAACATTTTGGGAGGGATACAGGAAGATGGAGAAGGAAGAGAGCTATGATTATTATGAAAATACATTGTATTCATGTATAAAATTCTCAAAACAAATCAATATAATAAATAAAAAAATCTACTTTGGTGAAAATTTCAGCATCAGTAAAATTAATTTTAATTTTAATACTGTAGCACTTCCAAGAACTTCTGGGTTTATTGAACCTCTTTATATCATGTTTTGGAGAAGAAGTGCGAAAATAAGTAAAAAAAATAAGTAAGGTAAGATATGATTTTGGTCTTGAAATATTTTTAATAAGTTATTAACTACTTTATGGTACACAACACGCATATATTCCTACACATACATATGTATATTCCTATACATACACACATATCACACACATATGTATATATATATACACACATATACATATTCCAGAATAATGACAAAAAATGTTATCAACTTACAGATATATAGACCACTAATAAAGCTTTGGTCATCAAGAAGCCCTGGATACATTTGGAAGTATTTTGCAGCCTTTGTAATGGTAGCTGCCAAAAAAATGCATTAAAATGCACTTGAAGGTGTTCATTTCTTAGCAGTCATCAAAATAAAATCACTTCCAATTGGACAGAAGAACAGTTTTTCTGGAAACCAGTTGTGCATCCAAGCAAGAGGATCCTGTAACCTCAATTATCGCATTACACCAAACTGGCTGTGGCATCCTCTAAAAGTTACAGCATGATGCACAAAAAAAAATCCATCCCTTCCACCTGGGACTTGAGTTTCTTAGTACCTGAGAGATTTGTCCCCACTGACTTTCAGTCAGAAGATTCCTGAGGCTGAGCTAGGAACCTGCATGCAGAAGAACTCTGGGATTTGGCCTCTGCCTTTGCCTACCTCACTGTTTGATACACAGCCTAACCCGAAGACTGCGGATGGCATTTCTTTCACATAATCCACTCACACAGAGTACATCAAGCAATATGTCTGCTTCCACACTGTCCGTGGAAAAGCCTCCTGATCCATGGAGCTGGAATCAGGAGAGTGCACATGTTCTGTGCTGCCCTGAAGGTGCTGGTAGAACATGGTAGTTTATCCCTTGAGCACAGATGCTGCTCCATTGTGTCAGCTTGGAAAGCAGCAGCACCATCTGTCTCATGCTTTTCTCACATGAAGGGTGAAGTTTAGCTTTGCTGAAGTCATACATTGGTTCCTTGCTTTTCTTTTGTTCAAATGATAGCAGTGGTAACATCCTCAAGTATCTTAAAAAGAACTGTCCCCAAAATCTAATGAGGTATAAAAGTATTAATGAGTAGTTTGTTAATCACTGGATTATTTGATATATTATATGGTACATATGATCTAAACCTAACATAAACAGAAGAAGGGAAAGGTCATCCAGGACTGGATTCATTCCTTGTAAATCAATGGGAGCTATTACTATCTGGCCAAACGCCTTGTGACCAAACAATTTAAGGCTCACGGTTTGAAGTGACGGCAGTCCATATAGTAGGGAAGGCATAGTAGAACAACTTCATCATTATGGGAGCAGGAAATGGCAGCTGTTTGTATAACTGTGGAGCAGAATGCAAAATGTGAACAAGAACTAAAACCTGTCTACCCCTTTCAGTGGCCAGACCTCCTTTCTGGCAGCCAGGCTCACTTCCTAATGTCCCCTGAAATAGCTATCAAAGGGGAACAAACATTCAGTTATCAGCCTTGTAGGGACATTTCATATCCAAGCCATAAAAAGACAATCTAAAAAATATTTTCTAAAACAGATTGCTAGGTGGCTTCTTTTAAGGCCACAGTACATTCTAATGTCACTTTCATTTGCCACTTGGCAACAGACATGTTATTACCATTCTCACTATGGAATGTTGCCTCAGATTCTTATAGTAGATTACCATTGGAGAGTTAAGCCTGTGTGTAAGACAGACCCTTAGGGTCTTCAGTGCTGTGATGGGTTCTTTTCAAAGCCGCTATTAAGTCTGTAGGGTTGGTCATTCTATCCTCCCACCAAAATTTTAATATCTAATGGTGCAATGAGGGTACAGTTCTAGCTATGCTATCAGGACATATGACAGGTTTTGTCTCAGAACCTTTCTGGATGCCCCTAAAGGGCCATCATGCTTAGTATGCAGCAGCTCACCAGAAGTGCATGATGTTCGGAAACACCAGTACACAGCCACTTCTTCAAACAGATACAAGACCTATTTAAAGAAAGCTAAAGTCAAGAAAACTGAGCATATACCACACAACAAAGAATACATTAAATACAGTGTTGACAGTGGTACAGAAGCTCAGAAAGAGGACATACCCAAATATATGTAGTAGGAAAAATTTGATTCTTCTAAGTATTGTTATGATATTTATTATTATGCATTGTAATTAGTTTACTTATAATCATTTATTATATATATAATATATAATTATTATTGAAAGGTTATTATGTGCTAGTTAAGTCCTTTTCAGACCTATAATATCACAGATTTCAAGGATTACCCTATAGTCCTAATCAGCTAAAATTAAGCACTTTAGTTTTACAGCAAGTAATTTAGCAGAGCTTGGATTTGAACTTACGCCAAAGATTCCATAGGCCACCCTGAATCACTTATAACCAGACAGATAAGGGGAAGTGAGAGTATGTGAGGAAATGAAGTCCTCCTAATATATCCTAAATAATTACCAGGATTTTTGGTTAGGAGCAAGACAGCAAGGCACTGCAGGCTGGGACTTCAGCATAAGTAGTGGAATCAAGGTAGAGAGATATTTTTTTTTGTCTTATAATACAAGGGAATGCAGCCTTACTTCAAAGGAGGAGAAAACAGAGAAGAGGGAGCCACGATCTTGATGAAAAAGAACGGCTCACAGCAACCTTGTTTAAAATTGATGATGGATGAAAAGTTTCAATAACCATTCAGTGACCGGAACCAAAGGGTCTAGTTTTCTAAAGCTAATTCTGATCACAGTTTTCAATTATTCATTTTTTAAAAGAAGATAGAAAACTAAACCAAAACTGGTTGCATTTCTAATCTTATAGAATCCAGGTAGATTTTTAAAAATCATAAACATTATCATAGTTTGATAGGTGTGGGTTATGTTTAAATGTGGCAACAAGAATGAGGATATGGAGGATCTGGTGAATGCTGGATAATCGCATAAGGAAGACATCACAGGCCTCCTTGAGAAACACTTCTACAGGGCCACAGGGTCTCTCTGCCACCCCACCCCCGACTGTCATGTTGTCTCTCATCCCCACAGCACAGTTTGAGATGATCACAAAAAAATGACCTACTTCCTTTTAGAAGAATTTTCTCCTTAGGGCTCATATTTTAATTTAGGAAAACACATGTGTTAAGAAAAATCTTAAGACGAGCTGCTCCGCTGGTGCAAAGAAATTCAATCAGACCAGACTAAAGCACATCAAATTCCCGCTTAATAGACGGTGGTCCCGGGTGGCCGGGAAGGGAAAGACAGAGCACACAGAAACCCAAACCTCGCGTTCTTCTTTCCAGAGCAAGCCTAAATACCCTGGGGTCAGCGCTTGGCAGGCTGGGAGTTGGAGTCCAAGCACCTGACAGGCTGGGAATTAGAGTCCAGAGGTGGAGTCCAGCCCAAGGCAACTCCCAGGGGATAGGGGACTTGAGATGGAGCATTCTGCTCCATTGGGGCTCCATTGGCGCCCTAGGATGAGTGCCAGGGACTGGGGTGACGCTTCCAGTCAACATGTTTACACGTTTCAATTCTTGACAGTCTCTATGAATAAAATAGACAATGTTTTTTGCAGTTTTCAAGCAAACTATTATATTACATTATTGGTTTTGAAATAGACTTAAAGTCCATCCATTGTTGCTCTCAGTTACTTTAAATATTTATCAGAGATATTTTCTCTGATTTACTAGACATACATTTACATTCACATAGATCTAGGGAATTCTAACAAAGAGAAAGTCACCGTACTTCCTTATCTTCAAGTCCTTCAGGATTTCTCATCTTTTGTTCAACAAAATGTGTGAACTCAATTTTTCAATGTAAGATGATAAAAGATCACAGGAGATCAAGGTCATAGAAAATCTTAGAAATTTAAATATTGATAATCCATCCGTAGTATTCAAACAGTTTTGGCAAAATTTTGCCTCCTCTTTCAATGCTTCTCAATTTATAAGCTATATTATTTTCTATGGTAATTGAAACATGACTTTTTTTTACTTCTCTTCTTCCATTTTTTCTCCCCTCTTTTCCTAATTAATTTATTTAAGAAGGAGGATTTAGGTATGTATAGAGCATATTTCTTAGATGTTTAGAAACAAGAAGTGTATGCAAGTCACCAATCACATGAAGTATCTGAAGGACTCAATTTATGTTATTATAAAACTCACTAATGTCAATTTAATTAAGATAAGTGACTTTTGTTCTTCCCACGAGTAGGTGGGAAAGAGAGAAAAAATTAACAAAATAAAACAAAGCAAAATACCAATTTGTGCTTCCCAAGAGTCTAATAGGAAAAGAATGGGATTTGTGCAATTTGTCCAAAACTCCCACTCCAAGGAAACAAACTGTCTGTACAACTTGTTCTCAACTTTTTTTGTTTAAAAATCAATTGTTGTAGGCATTTGTAAGAAAAAGAAATAGGGAAAATGTCATAGAGACATAGAACTTATTCATATTATTTTGCTCATAGACAACAAAAATAGTGAAAATGTTATTGTGAATTTGTGACCACTTACACAAAACAATGAGCACTCATCAGCGCCCAATTTGCAGTTTCCCATCAATGTGGTGGCCACACCAGCTACTCAAGGACAGGCTGCAAAGAATGGAGAGTTACGGCATGATGTGAAAAGTCAACTCTTCCTAAGTATTGTGGAGTTTTGCAAGAGTTAGGTCAGTGTTCAGTGGTAATTTCTTCTGGTTCAGTTTCTCTGTTCAACCTTCAAAGCAGTGACTTAATGATCAATGGATCATTTTTTGTCTATATCTACCTACCCACCCATTAATCTATTACTGTAGTAATACTAAGAAAATTTTAAGATAGTACCACACAGCAATAACTTTTATGTATTGGTAGCCAAGAGACAGATGTACCAGGTCAAATCATAGCTCTGTCACTTAATAACTTTATGATCATGAACAAATTTCTTGACCTATGTGTGTCCTACTTTTATCCCATGTGCAAATTATGATAGTACCTACTGAATATTTACATCCAGTGAAACTGATGGGAAGTCTTATATATTTCCCATCACCACTGTAGCTTTTAGTAACTATATATCATTCATATTATGAGACCTACAATAAAGGATGACTCATATTTTACACTTTTCTTCAAATTGCTCTATTGAAACTTGTTATCCAATATGTAACTACTGATGACTTTCAAGTTACAAAGCTTACATAACCAGGTGAAGTAAGGCATCATTTGCTAAAATGAGACACATGAGAAAGATGTGAAACAAGGGGGAGAGAAGTAACAAAAGCTATGTTTAACACACACGAGGGTTGAGGTGGTTTGGGGAATTTAGACATATAAAATGCAGTTTTGCATGGAAAATATAAAAGTGAGAAGTCTGGCTTATTCACAGGAGAGTCTTAGGCAAAAATAACACATTTAAGGACATACAAATACATGAGATTAAAGAGATACGGGATATTAAGTGAAGAGTGATCTGGAATTGAGTCCTGGGAAACCTCAACACTGGAAGACAGAGCAGCAGAGGTAAAGACACCTGGGAATAGGTCACAGGGGCAAGGGGACACAGGGCATGTGAAGTATCCTGAATGAACTCTGCTGTAGAAGGAGCCATAAGATTAAGATAATAAATGAAAAATAAATAATAGGTTTGAAAATTTGAAGGTTACTGGTCCTCCTAGAGCAGTTTGGCTGAGTGGCTCCGAGAAAGCCAAATCTGGGACTGGCTTGAATAGTGACTGTGAGGGAATGGCTGACATCAGTTTATATTTTATATATTTTATATATTATTTATAAATATAAATATTCACATTCATGATCAATGGCTCATTTATTTCAAATATTCATATATCACAATATGTGATAAATGCTCAAAGGAAAAAAATGAGTAACCAAAAAAAATTGAGTCTCAGTGCCTGAAGAGATAAACACAATGTGGCAGTGAACGTGGTAAAGGGACAGAACATGAAAAAGTTGGAGATGGCAGGAGTACGGGGCAGAATGTTTTCTGTAGGCTTTGAACACATGAATGCCAAGGATTGTCAACCTTTTTATTCTACAACCAACAACAATAGAGATCCATAGTCACCAGTGTCACTCTCTGTTTTCTTCTCAAACTTAAGAAACATGCTCCAGTCTTGAGCTATCCTACAGTCAGAAGAGCTGCGAGTCTCCTTTATGCTCATGGCTGATTATGGGAAACCTAGATTTTCCACAAGGACCTTATCAGATCTGCTATTGCTTATCTATGGAGATGTTTTCTTTGTCTTATACTTTGCCATTTAGGAATCTAAAAATAATTTTATTGCTCGACCGCTTAATTACAAATGTGTGCCTACAGCATAAGATACAGAATTAAACAGAAAAGTTAATTTGAGATGTTGTTACTACGGATGGGCTGCATTTGACGAGAGACCATTGTTTCCCAGAACATGCTCATTAAGGGTTTCTTGTCACCTCCTCCTCATTGCTTGTGTGACTTTTTGTGTGCTGTATATACTTTTATCCAATGACACAAAGATGTGCAATTAATGTTTTCTTTCTTCTCTGATTTAAAAAAATGCTTTGCATTAAGTAGCTAAGAATGTAGTGTGAAACTATTTAATTTTAGCCCTGAGGTATTCACTTTCTCTCTCTCTCTCTCTCTCTCTCTCTCTCTCTCTCTCTCTCTCTNCACACACACACACACACACACACACTACACAAAGTAATAAGATCATACAAAAATGAAAATGAGGCAAATTGTCTGATTATAATTTTTTAAAGGCAAGAGAACACAATTTATTGTTGGTTCTGACACACCTGTTGGAAGCTGATTCTTCTCACTAAATTATTGTACCATATCTCTGTTTAGTAAACATTATTTGTCTTTTGATCTACAGCCTCATAGATGAGTTATGGGACTTATAGATTAATAAAAACAAATCCTAGTTCAAGATAGGACCTGACTATTCAAATGGGCCAGCAACTCACGCAGTCTTATTAAACTAGGCACTGGTTGAGTAAAATGAGAAACTTGCCTGAGGAATGACATCAGGGGCGATGAAACCTCAATGATCAAGACAAATAATATTTTAAAGCAATGCCTTAAATTTAAACTATTATTTTGAAAATTAAAATTTAGGGATCAGGGGTATATCTCAGCAGTAGTACACAAGTTTAACAGGTATAGGGGTTGCTTTCCAAATTGAGTACACACAAAAAACCTAAACCACGTTACAAATATAAGGTAAGATAAAATACATTTTTGTTTAACAGACAAAATACAAAATTTATAAATAAACAGGATCAGTAGCAGAAGTGCAGTCAGCCAAAGTGAAGCCTAGAGGAGAAGAAAAACTTCATAATGATGTTTTCTTCAGTTTTGGGTATTATTTTGGTTTTCTCACATATTGCAGTAAAGTATGATTTATCTTGTTTATGAGATTTCATGTTCCTTTAAATTGTGTGACCAGATGGGTGTCTCACTTGCATTGGCCTAAGATCTCTGCATTGTTAATTTACCAAGAAATGGCTGTCTTCAGGGATCACTGCACTCCGAGTTTGCTCATGCTGCCACTACCCAAGACGTCTCCCTTTGGAATCTCATCGCCTCGCACACAAACACCACCAGGTCTCTCTCTATGGCAGTTCAGAGAACCAAAACAGCCATTTAAATCAGGGAACACAGCCCACAAGATAAATTCCACATTTCTCTCCAAATTGGGGAATAGTTGTTAATGAGACAGCTGGGGAAAAGTCAAGTTTTTCAACTGTTGGAGTTCTGGGTATATACTTAAGACAGAGAATAGCTTTCCTTCATTTAACTCCTAGAGCATATAAGAAATGCACCATTAAGGTCA
The DNA here is from genome assembly GCA_001685095.1 of Ellobius talpinus. Lineage (NCBI taxonomy): Eukaryota > Metazoa > Chordata > Mammalia > Rodentia > Cricetidae > Ellobius > Ellobius talpinus. The sequence goes on along the minus strand of LOJH01015243.1, from coordinate 10,293 downwards.
AAGAGAAATACTTTATAAGGAGACCGTATTCAAGTTCAAAATATAACCCCAGTGGGTAAGGTCATGGCAGTACTTCTGTGAAGCACTCCTCAGTGGGACTCCTAATGCCATGAAGGAAAGGCTATGGTGTCTGGTTTGTTTCCTCTTCTGTCCTTGCTGAACTGGGTAGATGTTTTCTTTCTTTTTTTTAAGATTTTTTTTATTCATGTATTTTATGTATATGAGTGTTCTGTCTTCATGCACAAGAGGAGAAGGAATCTGATCCCATTACAGATGGTTGTGAGACACCATGTGGTTGCTGGGAATTGAACTCATGGCCTTAGTAGATGTTATTTTAACCCTTACACGAGCAGGGACTCCTCTGAGTGTTGTTCAGTGGTCAGAGCTATCAACCCCAAAGCATGACCCAGGAAAGGGCATGGCAGGAGAAACGGGTAATGCTGAAGTGAAAACGCTTTTGTCGGTCCTCACTGGAGGGGAGTCAAGGACCCTTGGAACCCATGTTATTCTATATTTTTGATCCATTAGCTAATATCCACCTTTATAGATGATGGAAAATAAAATAGTGAAATTTGAAAATCCAAACCCAAGTGCAGGGAAGCATTATATATCTACAGATACTTTAAGAATGGCCTAAATCTATTGTCTATCCTGGTTTATGGCATTTACAATTGAAATAAAAGCCAAGTCACAAATGAAATAGAAAACTTCACCAATTCCTATTCACCAATGGTAGCAGAAGCCCCCATAGGTGATTAATTCTATGAGATGTGTGAGCAAACATGATAATAAGCAAGTGAAGTGTCTCATAAAATATACTGTGTTCATTCACCGTGACAACTGGGGTATAATTATGCTAGGAAATGCACTGCGCTTTAGTCAGTGAAAGTCATAAGACCCTTTTCAACTCTGTGCTCTAAAACTACTTTTGAGGAGAAGGTGAACAAGCTAAAAGTATGGGAGGGGTGCTCACTTTTATAGATCAGTGAAGTGGGGGTTGGTCAGACTCTCTTGTAGCCTAATAAGTCAAACCGCTCTGCTCTTTCCTTATTAGTGGTACATATGGCACTAAAGGACATTCCCTCAACTCTGAGGTAGTCATAACCCCTAAATTTGAGTGGTTTGTCTAGGCTATTCATCTCCCTTTTTTTCTTTCAGGTAAGGAAACGAAAGGGCAGGGGTGACCCATTGTATAAAGGGTTCCTCTACAACTGCAGCCAGGAGAAAAGTGGAAGAAAGCTTGTAGAAAGCTAAGGAAACAAAAGGACTGGAGACAATAAGGCTGCAAAACACTGAGTGGGTGTCATAATTAAGGCATTGATGGAAATCACTAGGGAAAGTGCAAGAATGTGTAATTTCAGATTAGGAAACCCTTACTTTCCCAGAGAGAGCTGCTATTTTGAAAAGAGGAGTTAATTGAATTTTATGGCATTTTTAAAGAAAATTAAAATGCATATTTTTACTACCCTAATAGTTTTATTGCTAGTGTGAGACTTATGAGCAGCGATACATCAAGAAGCATATGCACCAACTCATGAAAGAGCACCAGAGTGGATTAGCATGGTTTCCTTTCCTGCCTGGGCATTCGACAATCAAGATCATAATTACAGGAATGGAGCCACCTGCGGACTCTGAATAGAACCACGTGGTTCCAAATAAAATAAGAGCAATTCTAGCATTAAAAAGAAAATGAGTGTTAAGCCAAAGGGGCCTCCAGGGACAGTTTACGGAAGATGTGTATTTATTTATTCTAAGCTCCAAATAACTGGCTCTTACCTTTATTACTGGCCTAGAAAGAGCAAGACCTGCCAAGACCTTTCTGCTTAAAGTAGATTATCTAATGAAATGCCCACATTCTGTGTTCCAGGTGAGAAGGCTGCTGAGTCTACGTTTCTATGGTTAGATTCAGAGACTCAGATTTTAGAAGTAGCCCAATGCATAGGAGCAAGGATGAGGGAGTCACTTGCCTGTAACTTCTGCCTTGGTGTACCCTTAACTTGCTAAAGCACTGGAGGAAAAGTTCTGAATTAAGAATTCCAAAGTAGGCCTGGTGGTGGTGGTGCACGCCTTTAATCCCAGCACTCGGGAGGCAGACGCAGGCAGATATCTATGAGTTGGAGGTCAGCCTGGACTACAAGAGCTAGTTACAGGACAGGCACCAAAGCTACACAGAGAAACCTTGTCTCAAAAACACAAAAACAAAACAAAATGAAAAAACAAAACCAACCAACCAAACAAAAGGATTCCGAAGTACTAAAGGAGCTGATCCCTAACAATGTAGCAAGTTCCTATTAGTTCCACTAGGAGAGGTCTTATCTGGGTTCCTTAAGATCACTTAGTCTTTGTTTCCCCTCTTTGCATGCTTCTGTTAGAGCAGTGTTTCATATAGGTACATAGGTGCATGAACTCTCTGGGATCCTGTTAAATGCCTCCCCAGAATCAGGAGGTCTGCCGGCCAGGGGAAGGCGAGGAATGTCTGTGCCTTTGCATCTCTGAGGAGGTTGCAGGTGCTGTAGCTGTAGCTGGTCACCCAAACACAGTGTGAAATGAAAGCCATTACAGCCCTTCTTTAATTGTTTCATAATTACCTAACATAGATCTGCCAAATTTTCTAGTCCATGGTTTTAAAGGCAAAGGTGAGGGCAGCATTCCCATCAATGCAAGCAATAAATCGCTACAACTCTGAGGGCAAACTAGGTTCTTGATGTGCGTTAGTCTGAATCTGTGTGATAATCCCAAGAGACCTGTAACCATGGTCCCATTTCACTGACATAGAAGCTGAGTCTCAGACCGGCTAATGTATCTGGTCACATTTTCAATGGCCGGATGGTCATGTAATAGTCAAAATGCAAGTCAGGACTTGGTTCCAAGGTCTGAACTCTTTCTATTGTCCCCAGAGTCTCTTAGTGTTGTGTTTACTTCTGCATACACAGAGCCTATCAGAACCCTTCATGCTATGGATGGTGCCCAAATGATGTGCTTGGATCTGTAAACACTTCATAGAGTTACCTTTGCTCAGTCCCTTGTGGGGAGTGTTCTCTCTGCTTCTCTCTATCCAATTACAGCCACATTATTCTGATGGCTTCCACCTCCCTCTCCCACAAGTGTGTCTTTCCTCTTCTGATCACATACACAGTGATTATTTCTACCACACAAAAGCAATTGTTAGTAGTAATGTTATGAATAATATATCTAACTTGTCCCAGGAATGCTTAGTGAGTCCAATTTTAAGCCCCAGCCAAGGCTGTGAGCATTTGTAAGAAGACATGAGGCAAGACTTAAGAAACTCCACCCTGCCTCAGGCTGCAGAGCACTTTCCTAAGTAAAATGAAAGCTCATTTTGGGCACAATCACTTTTCTTTTAGCATTTCTCACTTTGTTTTAGACATAGTGACTGCTCAATTAATAATTTCAGATTTGGATAATTTAGCATGCCAGAATGTTCCCAGGTATAGTGAAGCCTAGGTACAGGGCTTGTCTACATTCTCATGAGTAAGTCATGGGAGACAGAATGCTGCTTCCACGCTGCTCCGTGTTTCCCTCCAACAGTGTCTTAGGACACAGGCAGAGCTGTCCAAATCACACAGGAAGTGATATCAGCTGGAAAGTCAGAACTTACCGCATTAAACCATAGTCCTTCTTAGCAGAAGAACCTGTGTTCAGGAGCATGGAATGTTCAGGCCGGGCAGGACACTAGATAAGCCAGTCTCACTGGCAAAGATGATCTTTCCCATACTAAACACCCACAATTCATACTAGAAAACTGCCTTCAAACCTGCTGTCTAGGAAAAAATTTACATGTTAATGATTTTATTATTATTTTTCTTTAACATATCATTCCATTCTTGTGCTATCTTAAGTGGAAAGTGACTGCCAGACCCCCAAACACGGAGGACGCAGCAGATTCCCCTCCCCTGGGCAGCAATCAAACCTTCTTCTCCTTCATTAATCCTGTTCAGCAACTTGGTGAGGCAGCGGGCTTTGTGAGGTTTCATTAAGTGTCTATTTACAAAGACAGGCCCAGGATGCAGGGCTGTGCGTGATCTATGTAGAACAAAACGTAGCACCAGGCTTGCTCTGACTCAGTTCCTCATCTTCTGCAATGAAGAAATCTAGAGCAAATAGTCTTGCGAATATACATACAACAGACCATTTCATGATGTAGTGTGTTGATCTCTAACTGATGAACAAGAGAACAGGGGCACTATTCTTTACCTTAGATATAAGTTTTCTCAGATGACCTCTGTGGTTGTTAATAAAAAAACTAGAAAAAAGATCAGTGTAATGACCTAGCACATAGTAGGGATTCAGTTAGCGATACTATTCCTGGTAATAAAAATAATTATACATCTTTAGTTATATTATTTGTTTTAATCATGAGAATGTTTGCTGATAATAATTATACTTTTAGTAAACAAGTACATTAGGAATACTACTTACACTGGCAGACATTTTCAATTTTAAACAAATTTGATACAAATTCTTATCTGAAAGAAGTTATAAATGAATAACTTTACAACAGGAAAGAGACAAATACTGCCAGTCTGTCCTCTGTCCCCTGTGCCTAAAGATTCATTCAAATTTCCTTTTTGAACGTAAAGGACTAGGCAGAGACGGGTTTTTTTATGATTTTTGGCTGAAATACAGTTTGCTGGGGGGAAATATTTGATCACACTGTGAATCCCAAGTTTGCATTTGCATTAATTAAATATTAACCTTGGGTAAGGAAGCTGCATTAGCCAATAGTAGAGAGAAAATAACCGTAGAGCATCAGAGGGTATCAGAGAGAGATAGAGACACACGAAGTACTAGGGAAGGGTTTAGAGTGGCATAGCTTTGTCTGATTTGACCAAGCAGAAGCTTGGTTCTTTGGTGGCCACTAGCAAGATGCAAGGGTTAACTAGTTGCTCAATCTCTCTGAGCTCACAGGTTTTCATCCCAGTCTTTGAATCTCGAGTCTTATTTGTAATTAGAATAGAGATTTAGTTAAAGCTACCTTTAACAGCAGCAACAGGACCAGTATCCCGGGGAGCAGAATTCTCTCCAGGCTATGGCCTAAGAGGCCAGACCATTTCTAGAGAAGCAGGCGGCAACTGAAGAGTTACAATTGCTGGCTGAAATGAGTGTGGTGTGAGTGTGCTATAAACTGAACCTAGAAAGGCCTCCAGTGTGGTAAAAATAGACATGAAAGCTGTGGAAATAGAAAGCACCAAAGGGAAGCAATGATGTGAATCCCAGACCACCCTAGAGCTCTGCAGACCCTTTTAAAGACAAGTGTTGTGGTGGAAGCTTCACCCCAGTCCCTGGCGTTCATTTACCCAAAGAGTCTGGAATGTTCGGGTGGAAGTTCCACTCCAGACCCCCTCTCCTGGAGTTGCCTCAGTCCAGATTCTGTCCCTGAGAAAGCCTGCCATTGACCACTCCATCCCTAGAGGGCATTAAAAAGCCCCTGTCTCCTGGGTGCCCCTTGTGGTCTCCTTAACTTCCCCTGGGGCCATCCAGGAAGGCTTTGCTCAGAATAAACCTGGATTTAATAACTTGACTTTATTGGCTTATTTCATCAGCAATGGTGGATTTCCATTTACCAGGAATTCAATTTATATACACATACAAATACACACACACATATTTGTTTCAAAATATCATGTATAAAATAGGTAAGAATATGGCTTAAGGCTCCACAAAAAGTTTTGTTAATAAAAATTCCTTAGAGAAATCCTTTACCAAATAAAGTCTGCTGTTATATGGAAGCACACAACTAGAGGAACTGCTGCAGCGATCTAGTCTGCCTTCCTCCCATGGAGGGTGTGCCACATGATTTGGAGTCTTGCACTACACAGATGCCTACATCATGCCCGGTGTCAGGGCCAGGATGACTGCAGTAAGAAAGGCCTGACACCATGCAGTTGTAGCTGGTTTAGAAGATCCATTGCCATTACCAACCTCAGAACCACAATTTGGAAACTCCTCATGGAATCTAAACTCTTCGTTAACTGCCTTCCTTTAATTTAGGTAAACAAGTTCCATTTCTTGCCATTTATTTCTAACTATTTTTGGTATTTGCAGTTCCTCTAACACCCGAGTATGCCCTGTTTCTTTGGCCGTCACCATGTTTTGGCAAGAAGGTTTCTCACACCCAAAAAGGGTGTGTAGAGAGAAAGGCAGAGGGCAGCCTTCTTGTTAAGATAATTTTCCAAATACTCTCCTACAATAGCACAGTGGCCAGACAGAGTGAGTCTTGTGATCTTGACACAAGTGTTTATAAAAATACTATACCCAGCACAGTTAGGGAAGAGAGGAAAAATAGCAAGATTTTTTTTAAAAAAAAATACTGTCTATAAAACACCAAGTGTGCACATTGCTTTCAGGTAACTGTTACAGAGGGAACACACTTGGTGAGCCCTTCCAGGAGAGTGGTGGACTAGAACAGGACACACAAATGATATACTATCATGAGACACATCCCATTTTCTCCAGGGATACTATGTTATTTCCTTGAAAAAATATTCCACCACTGCAAAGGCTTAATTCTCAAATAATAAAAATCAAAGAGACAGTGCAGCATTTCTTTATGCTGAGATTATTCCTGCAGGTATCATCTAATTAGCGCTGAAAAAGTAAAGTGAACAAAAGTGTCTTTCTTGAAATAACAGCAAGTCCTAACATTTGTCAAATCTAACAGGATACTATAAAAAGCAGGACTCCAGAGGCTGAAGAAAGTGAAACAGATGGTCATTTAATAATATGTGCTTCCCATGAATATCTGCTTAAACACACACTCATGCATATATTTACAAAAGCACACATGCATGCACATACACTCATGCACACACACTTGTACTCAAACGCTTTCTTTCTAATTACATAAAAATCTAGGATTATTGGAGTAAAGAATAGAGATAATAAAATGCATTTAAAATAATGAGATAAAAACATAATTACCCCTGCTAGGTGTTACATAATATATACATGCATTATCTAATAAACTGTAGGAATGAAATGGGTCTAGATGAAAACATACATACATACATACACACACACAATCACTTAACTGAGGGAGGCTTTGAGACACAAATCTTCTCCTATTAGCAAGCATCTAATACATAGTAAACACCATAAGAAATCGTACCAAAAGTGGAGGAATGAGATGCAAAAGTGAAAACTAAGGGCACCCACAGAGACCGTTTAGGCAGTAAGTGTCTGGCACCCAAGAAGAATTAATTGCCCAGTAAGAAGTACTGTAGCTGAACAGACTGCTTGTTCTGAGGCAGAGTGGAGTAGAAGAGGCCAATCCAGAGAAGGAAGCACCTTGGCAGAGATGAAGGCACAGAAGTCCCTTAGTAATTACCCTAGCACGTTTGTATGTAGCCTGTCTCAGAGCTGATAAGGAATAAGGCATGCCAAACGCAGAAGAGAATCTGTTGCATAAAGTTCTGAAGTACTTCCATGTTGAAAGAAATGATGAGAGGTAGCTGGGACAATGAATATCAACGAGTGCTCCTGACAACTTCACTAGAAGAAATAGAGAGGCAAACAAGGAGAGAGTTTTCATGGCAACCTTAAAACCAAAAGTGTGAGCTGGTACTGCAGAACATCTCTGCTTGGCTTTACACAGCGGAATTCCCAAGGTTCAGTCACGGGGGTCGTGGTCACTACAGTTTTGCCCGCAGGTAGTACAAACCCAGCACCCAGGGTGACTTTACACACTGCATCCTGTAGACCGGGGTGAATCCTCACGAGATTGCTTTCAGGAACCTCAGGTTTTAGCTTTGGTACTTTTAAACAACACCACTGATGCTTTCAAGGTTTTGATTTACAGAATTATTGTCACTGTCAATAAAATGGATGTGCCTGACACCCCAATTTCAGTTTCATTACTCCTGTGGTATCTCTTGCGGCTGAGAAGAGCTGGTGTTTCTCTACCACTTTCCTGTTTTTAATTTATTGAAACTGAATGCTTCCCAGAGTAGGGCCTAGGAGAGCAGATCCACGATAGACGGCCTCAACAGGCAGCTCACAGACTCAGCAGCAGAACATTGCTCCAGTCCTACTTCAGCGCTGCCTAAACTTGAATCCTCACTCCAAAGTCGACCAGGTGAGCAAGTCATGCAACATCAAGAGTTGACAAAAAGATATCCCAGGAACTTCAGACGTTGTGACCTGGAGAAGTTTCACAAATTAAATAGCCTGCTGTAGCAGAGAGTACAGTACCAGCAGTCTTCGGAGCTACTATGATCCAAAGCTTCCAACAGGAAAACTTGCAAATATCAGAACACACATAGAACTGCACAAGTGAAGACCCCCAAGCAAAATGTATTCTTTATCTTTCTGCTGCATATTCCATCTGGTTTCCTCTTTAAAGGGTCATATGTTATATATTTATAAGACGCCTTCACACCTACTCAAACACAGTTTCCCATGTCTCCTTCAAATGCAGCCTCTTTGTTCATGATCCATTTTTTAAAAATCTTTCTATATTGGTTGATCCTTTTATAAAATTTGTTCCATTTAAAACCATTTCAAGTAAGAAAATGTCTTTGTATCTTCCTATATTACCAAATTCTGGGAAGATTAAGTCTCATATTTTATAGGTAATTTTCTGAAAGATGTGAATTTAGATCATTAGAGTCATTAAATCACACATTCCATAAAACCTAGAACTAACTCTCATTTTTGTATGAATTATATGTTGCTGCCAAATGCTATCACTGAGGTAAAAAATGCACTACAGCATCGAGCCAGAGAGAAGACTGTAATTCCTCCCTATTAAAGAAGTCTACACATATTAATTGCCACAGTAAATCTCATTAAAGACACCAAATGCTTTGTTCGGGGAAGGAAAAGGGATTGCTACCAGGCATAATTTCTTCACAGTTGAAATTCCCCCCTTAAGATTTAAATTATTCCTTAATGCAAGTAAACATTATTTTTATTGTGACCTTTTACTGGACTGGGTACATTCCCAGGGAGCCTTTGTCCTCTTCCCTACAATCAGGAAGGGCCTTGGTTTTTACAATTGATCTTGTCGTAAATTTCCATGCTGTGAGCTTCATGCATTCCTTTATGCTCTTCTCATATGTATTCCAAAGTCCTTCAAAGATTACACTGTACACTTTGGGCTCTGACATTATTTAACCATTTTCTGCCTCAACTGGATAAAGAAAAAGCTGAGATGCAATCAAAATAGTCAATGACTTAGCACACATTTATTCATTAGCATGATGCTGAATGTTGGCTGTCCATTTCCTATCTCATACACTGAAAAATATGATTTAAACAAAAAACATTTTGGAAATATTTTGCCTGATTTCTTGATCAAATGTTCCATTATTATTTCTGAAGACCGACCACAGAAAAATCACAGAAGATCCCCAGCTCTCCTTCATAATCAGTGCCTTTTAAAGACAGAGCTGGAAGTATTGACAGCCGTCTGCCTTTGACAGCTCACTCTGAGTTTTTGACTGTGTTTAGAAGTAGTATGAGCACATTTCATGCAGCCTAAAACCGAAAATTAAAATCTAAGAACAGCAAGAGAGAGGAATCTTGGAATATTCACAATGTTAATTGCCCTTGAGAAACAGACTGACACTGCATGGGTGCCTCCCTGGAAGAACCAATGATGCACAGCCGAGGGTAGGCTGAAGATAGACTGATAGTTCATTCATACCAAAATGTTGTCTAAACTGTCATCCACTCCTAGACATTCTTACTTTAGAATTAATAAAAAGGAGACATTTTGATTATTCAATCCATAAGGTTTATAAAGCATAAGGATCAGACTTTGTAGTCCATAGTAAATAGGTTACAACACCAAAAGATAGTGATAGGAGCTTCCAAATACTGTTCATAAATGTTTATTTACATTTAAAGAGGGATATGATATAGAGATAAATACTTTACAATGGTATGGATTTTGGTCTTTTGATACAAATTTAAGGTGAGTTTTGCTAAATGTATATTTCTGCTCTTGATTAAGGTATTGTGTTTATGCAGCTCACTTAAAAATGTAATGTATAATTAAGAAATATAGGTTATTATATATTATTTATAATAGTCAAGCTTCCAGTAATCTTAGGTTTTCTAGATATACAGAGATATGTTTCAGATGAATAGTTATTTTTCAAATCTTTAAAAGACCTACAAAACATGGGCATTTAAAACGTTTTAAGAACTTAAGACTTTTCTTGACAATGAGAACCATCTGCTCCTGGCCGTACCTATCTACTTCAAGAGGATGACGGGTATCAAAGAGGCTCCTTATGGAGTTTGTTAGCCATTTGGGCAAGAAACTGC
>LOJH01015242.1:0-16865 GCA_001685095.1 Ellobius talpinus | reverse complement strand
AGAGAGAGAGAGAGAGAGAGAGAGAGAGAGAGAGAGAGAGAGAGAGAAACATATACTCTGGACATCCATGTAATCAAATATATATGAATTTACTCTACAAAAAAAAAACAAAAAATATCTGTGTATCAACACATACAAGTACACACAAACACACACACATGAGAGAGAGAAAGTGATGAAAGTATAAAGATTTTATTATTTATTTTATTAAAAACATCTTAAATAATTTCTTTACTAATATGACATTTATAATAAGATCCATGCTTAGATATAGTACTGCTTTATCAGTGTTACCACCAACCATTTCTTCATTTAATGCCAACAACTTTTTGTAGTAGTGCATTCTAATGAACATAAAAGTCTTATTCAGTGTGAGAGCGCACAAATATAACCATAGAGTTGGGAAACAGACACAGGGAGATTGCAAAGGGTTTCTTGCATATTTCGCTTGGTAGCCAACAGTCACAATCATAAGGACCCAGCAAAAAATGGAAGGCTTATGGAAAATAACCACCATGAACTTGCAAGCAAACAGATACATGCTCAACAATCAGGCACCACTGCTTGGTTTTGTGTGTTGTTAATTGAAGCTGGTGACAAGGTAGATTGCATTTTCTGCTGTCTTTATCTGTTCCCTGTTTCTTTGGCAGTAAAAAAGGAGGTGGAATTCCTGGGTGAAACAGCACTTATAATAGAGGTTAGAATTTTTATTTATATCTCTTGATTTATGCTTTGTCTCTCCCTTTACCTTTGCAGATATTCACTTTACCCATTATTTTCATACAATCAGCCAAGCACAACCAACCGCAGCTGGTATTAATCCATGTACATAGGGTTTTGACAGTTTCCTGGGCTAGAGTCCAACTCTCAGATGGTTCCAGATTCTAGCAAAGGTCTTGACTACTGAACCTATATCAGAAATTAATGACTTGCTACTGTGATCTGCAGTTTAGACAGAAACATTAGAAATCATGCATTGACAGATTTGCTGGAATTACTTCAGTCCTTAGAGTTATTAGGCATGTGCTTCATCTGTTGAGAAATTTTTACATCTGCATTTAGAGATGACATTCATAACTTAGATTCAGCTTTATCTGAGAATATTATGGTTCACTTCAGGCTTCTGAAAATGACAGAGACAGGAAAAATCTTATTCCTTATATCCATTTTGTGGACACCTAGGTGAAGGACTGCTATGTCATGTAGCTATTATCTGCCACCCTGAGGATCACTAGAAATGTACAGCCATAAAATTTGTTGATACTATCTTACCTTGCACTGAACAGTCACCAAAAAGCAAAGTACTATAGCCTTGTCATTTACATTGTTGCCATTCTGCTGCCAATAAGAGTCTCAGAAATTCTATGTTCCAATACAAATTTAACTGTCAGGCTTAAGTTGCTATTGCTACATGACAAATACAGTTTTGTTCTTTCTCTTCCCTCTCTACCAACCCCATTCTTTCAGGACAGACAAAGAAAGAAGGCTGCAATCATTCCATAGAAAGATCATTAATCAGTAAAAATTTGATGCATACACTCAACATACTGACAAGTTTGTCTTTATCAGCATCTCATTCCTGTCAGTCACTTCCTTGTTCTAATTCATGCATGTTAATGTTATTATGCTGCTATGTCTGAGCTGTTTGTTGGAATGACAAACATTTTTCCAGTCCTATTTATTACAACACAAGTACCAATAATTTTCTGCCCGATTTTAATTTCATTCTCTTCATGCTTCCTTTCTTGTGGAGTATGTTGAGAGGGCAAAAGTGTATGATTGGAAAAGACAGTCAAGTAAGAAACACTAGATACAAGTCAAGAAAACACAAGTACAAATAGGAGCATTTCAACTCATTCAGATCTCAGAAGAAGAGGATTTTGGAAGTTGATGTTGGTGGAATGATGGATTGATAGTCACATCTGGGAAACATGAGGGTATAATGAGACTGATATATGTAGAGATAATGTGCAAATATGGACAGAGAATGAAAGAACCAAAAGGAGAGAGAGGGGTCTTACATCCTTTTGGCCAACAAAGGGGTAATGTATAAGGGGCAGAAATTGCAATGTCTCAGAGGAAGGCCCTTCTAAGCTCCCAAAATAAAACTGAAGAGCCAGCAACAGTTCAGAAATCAAAACATGCTTATTCTTTAAGTATGTTATGCAAGGGATATTGTATCTGTAACATACAAAAATTGAAGTTGTTAGTTAAAATTTTATTTTACTTACTAATCACAGTTCCCTCTCCCTTCTGTCCTCCTGCTCCCCATACCTTCTCCCTACCCTATCCCTCATTTGCTCCTGAGAGAGGGTTAGGCCTCCCACAGGCAGTCAACAAAGTCTGTCATCACTTGAGGCAGGACCAAGGCCCTCCTCCCCAATATCTAGGCTGAACAAGGTATCCCTTCAGATGGAGTGGGCTCCAAAAAGCCCTAGGAATAAATACTGGTTCCACTGATAGTGACCCTAAAAACTGCACAGACACAACAGTCAACCACATTCTGAGGGCCTAATTTGGTCTTATGCAGGTTCCCCAGCTCTCAGACCAGAATCAATGAGCTTTTGTTTGCTCAGGTCAGCTGTTTCTGTGCGTTTTCTCATCATGGACTTGGCCCCTTTGCTCATAATATTGCTCCTCCCTCTCTGTGACTGGACTCCAAGAGCTAAGTCCAGTGCTTAGCTGTGGATCTCTGCATCTGCTTCCGTCAGTTACTGGATGAAGGTTCTATGATGACAATTCAGATAGTCATCAATCTGATTACAAGGGAAGGGCAGATAAGATACCCTCTCCACTATTGTTTAGATTCTTAGCTGGGGTTATCCTTGTGGATTTCTGGGAATTTCCCTAGTACCTGGGTTCTTGGTAACCACATAATAGCTCCTCTTTTTTTCTCTAAATATAAAATATTTAGAGCACATTTGTCTCTATTGAATAAAGATAACAGGCAAGAAAACCATCTTAGCAATCTTTGGAAACTTTTTCATTGGTTTTAGCAAGATTAATGATTTGTATTATTGTTGTTGATCACCATGTTTTAGTCCTTTAGTTTGGTGGAAGTTCTTGAAACATTTTCCATTAGCCAAGCTTATGTTTAGAATCAACCATTTATTCTTATCTATTGCAACTTTGTGAGAATCATTAATAGTTTCATATCATAATTGATTCAAGTTATGTTTAGCAGGTAAAATGCATTTGGACAACTTGCTGGACCATGTACTGGAGTTCTGTAGAAAGAAGGGTAACGATAATTATCTGTCAGACTCCTGCATTAGGAAATACACCTGGAAGTTTTGTAAAGGATGTTGTTGTGGGCTGTGCCTCATTGGGCTGCCTTATGTCAGGGGTCACTTTTTTGGGGGAATAATTATCATGATTGTAATGATCTGTTCTGTCTCTTTAAGAGACAGGCTATGCCCATTCCCTTCCCTGTCTGCTGGGGCAGGCAGATCTTCCTTCCTGCTTGCAACCCAAGTCTCTTCCTTTTCTGTCTCCCTCTCGAAGAGGAAGCTTCTATCTCTCTCTTCTCTCTCTCTCTCCTCTTTCTCTTTCTCTGCCTCTCTGCTCTTCTCCTCTTCTCCCTTCCCCCTCCATAACCCACTAAATAAATGTCCAACCTCACTCAGCATGGCATGCCTATCCATCTCTCTCTCTCACCCAACACATGTTTCCCTGACTGGGAACAGCTACCTTCGGAGGCCTGTGGCATGGTCTCATAGCATGACCATATGTCTGTCTCTCCTCATGGCCTGCTGCAGCCACTCAGGGAACTGTGCCATCCCTGCCTGGGACTGGCTTCTCTCTGGTCCCACTGTTCACTGCCAGCTGCCACATGGCCTACTGCCTGCAACCGCTGGAGATCCGTAGCATTTTTTAAATTAATCCATTACATTGGTGCTATGACATGGATGGCTCTCCCACCCTGAGATCCTCTCCTGGGGTCAGGACCCAGAACCAGGTATTTCTTCCACAACAACCACATGTTCCATATGACTGAGCACAATTTCTACAGTGTGATTTTTACACACAACACTGGCTTCAATTGGTGAGTTTTCCCCATTCTGGCCAGCTTAACCATTTCTCTGGATTCAAGGAATTGACTGGTGAGCTCTTGGAAATCTTCTGGTGTTCCTAGAAACAGGGGAACAGCCCCCAACCACGAACAGTTGAGTCCTTTGCTGATATTCCCTTAGCTAAAATCATGATTGGACTGACCTGTGATCAGTCCTCCCATGTTAGTACTACACATTCTGTGCAGTGCATTTGACTGGGGGCCCAGGGTCCTTCAGTTTTTCTTTCTCTTTTTTTTTCTTTTTCCTCCCACAGTAAAAGGCTGCTCAGAGCAGCTTCTGGCCTCTCTGGCTTCCAAGTCACCCCAATCGAATCCAGACTGGCTATAGCACCACACCTGGGAGTGGAGGATGCTCTCCCATAGGTCCTGCAGTGTTTCCACTTATTTACACCCTGCTTATAGGGGGAGACGTCCCATTATAGGTCTTGTGGTGTCCCTGTTTTTGTGTGTTTTCACAGTTTCAACTATGGGTAGCAAGCCATCCATGTCCATCCACCCCCCCAGGATGGATGCCTTTTAGAGGCCCTAAAACCACAGGCCTTAATGCCCTACTTCTTCAGCTCTTACCCTCACTCTGCCAGTGTCCTGCTGGCTCCACTTTTATGGGAGCTTTCTAACTACTGTCAGCAGGAGCTTTCTAACTTCTGTCAGCACACAGGGAAATGGAATGAGTTTCCTCAAACTGTCCCTGTCACTACTGCTGTCAATGAGATAGGTTTGATCCATGAGGCAGCTTTTTTCAATTCCAGCCTTTTGCTCCCCACCACGGCTTGTGGTATGGCAGCTCAGTGACAGAGAAGATCATGCCTCTAGGTCTCTCTTATTATTAAATCTTAATTTCCCTGCAGCTCAAAAATTGTGGCTTTTTCATACAACACATGACTGTTGCCATTTTGACTGAGGCCAGGTGACTTCACCACTATCTTAACTGAGTGGCTTTTCCATACAACATGTGACCGTTGCCATTTTGCCTGAGGTCAAGTGACCTTACTGCCATCTTAACTGAAGTCAGGTGACTTAACCGCCATCTTAACTCAGTGGCTTTTCCATGTAACATATGACCATTGCCATTTTGACTAGGGCCAGGTGGCCTTACCACCAGCTTGGCTGAGAACCAGGTCAGGTGACCAAGTTCTGCCATCCCTATTGATGTATTCCCTGCCTGGTTCCTGAATGTTAACTCTGTTTCATGGGTGACCTTACTGCCATCTTAACTGAGGTCAGGTGACTTTACCTTAACTGAGAGCCAGGTCAGGTGGCCAAGTCCTGCCATCTTTATTGAAATAATATACCCTGCCTGGTCTCCTAATTCACATATTTTTTTTGTCTCTAAATTCCTCTGTTGACTCTGTTGCATGTGTGTTTTGTGCAGTAGTATGCCTTTGGTAGGGCCAACCAACAGCGTCCACTTCATCCAATTCTTGTTTACTGTCTGTGTGTACTCATACATGTAACTTAAATGCACCTATGTTTACTGTTAAATGTTATAATTATTCATTGCATCTCATTTCAGGCTACAAAAACAATAAGTCTAATGTTTTAAACTGGTATGTACTTTTAAGTCACTTACAAAAATACTTTATATTTAATGCAACCCTCATTTGAAATATATTAAGATTCTCTCTACTTTTGTCAGTTTTGCTGTTAACCTTCTATTGCAAGTAGTTTTTTCTTCTTTCTGTCGTTTTACATGTGTAAATCTTACCTGTTAAGAGCCAGTACAGTCAAGCTCAGACCCAGCTCTTTGGACAGATTCTTATACTGTAGTTATACCCGATAAACAGTCCTCAACTGCTCAGAGATCTGGGGATTATGGCATTTAAATACTTAATTATTAAATGACTTTTCATAACAACAAGAGACAGTTTGGCTCCTAGCAGCCCTCTACTTCCTCCAAAGAAGACAGAAGACAATGGGCACAGAACAACGTCCATTCGCAGTTCGCTTCAACTGCTAAGCACTGACCACTGAGAAAAACTGCCTTTCATCACACATGGACAGAATTACTGGAATCGACAGCTTAGCTGCTCAGGTCAAGGTAAGCTTGTCTTCCTGCAGATTTCTTAGCCCACAGGACCTTCTGGAGTTGGGCAGGCCCTGCACTAAACAGCAAAAGGCAAATATGACCTTCAGCGACCATGGAAGACACTGAGGATTAGCTCTAGGTGCCAACCATGTAAGTTCTCTGTCGTTTTTAAATCAGTAACTCAAGATCCTTCTCACAGATCTCTGACGGAGTTTGACAGCTGAGAGGGTTTTGTCAGTTTAAAAGGACAACCTCACCAAATAAAATTCAGTAAATTACAAATACAAGTTATTAATGTGAGTACCTGCAAGTCATAAAGGTGTGAGGACAAATACAAGCTATCATATTTCTCTCTCACTCTGCCTTCCATAGTTGTAAAAATATTTTTTCATTGTGCAAAAATATCTGTCACAGTCGTTCTAATATAAATATGGTACTGTTTATATAATGTATATGTCTAAAACTTATGTTTTCACAAAGCCAAAGAATTCTTGTGAGTTCCAGGGAGCCAAATTGCAGGATCAACCTTAAACAAGTCAGATACACCCTTTTCAATTCCCTGGTCCTATTTTTTTTCTAAACTTAATTTTGTCTTCTGTTCTGCCAATACCTTAAACAGGTATAAGAGATACCAGAGATTTCCATACCACAAACACCAGACAGGAACAAAGAGACCAGTTATCCTAAGATGTGATCAGCACCCAGCTTTCTCAGGTTCCCTCCCCAAGATGATGCCCACAAATAAGAAGGAAGCAGTCTTGAGAATCTGTTGCCCCAATAACCTGTGGTGCCTAACCTCCCACCTTTTTATTATAAAAAAGGGGATGGGAATGTAATAATCTATCTGTCTCTTTAAGAGACAAGCCGCACCCACTCCCTCCCCTGTCTGCTGAGGCAGGTAGAACTTCCTTCTTGCTTGCAGCCTGAGTTTCTTCCTTTTCTGTCTCCCTCTCAAAGAGGCAGCTTCTGCCTCTCCCCACTTCCCCATCCCTTTCTCTCTGCCACTCTGTTCTTCTCTCTTTCTCCATCTGTAACCCACTAAATAAATATCCAACCTCAATCTGCATGGCATGCCTATCCATCTGTCTCTCCCCTGCTTCATGGTTCACAGCCTGGGACCAGCCACCTTAGGAGACCTGCAGTGTAATCTTGTGTGCAGTCCCGGCCTGGAACTAGCTACTTTGAGGCCTGCTGCCTGCCCCCGCTCAGGGACCTGCAGCCTGGTCTCATGGCATGCCCATATGTGTGTCTCTCCGTGTGGCCTGCAGCAGCCACTCAGAGAACCGTGCAGTCCCTGCCTGGTATTGAGTGCTCTTGGGACTTGCTTATTCGCTGCCTGCTGCCACATGGTCCACTGCCACTGCTTGGGGACCTGTGCCAGTCTCTGATTAGGACTGGCTGCTCTAGGGACCTGCTGCCTGCTGCCTGCCACCACATGGCTCACTGCCTGCTGCCACTCAGGGACCTGCAGTGTTTCTGCCTCTGCAGTTGCCACCAATCCAGGGATCTGCAGCATTTTTTAATTAATTCTTTACAATGATCCTAGTCACAGAGGGTCCATATATTCCTGGGTAGGGGCATGAAGATTAGAAGTTAGGTAGGAGGAATGGTGATAAGATAGAATCACAAAGACATATCATAGTACTGGGAAGGAAACTCAGTCTCTTTTGCATAGTAAGTTCTGAGTTCTGAGTTCGCCCATCTTTAATTTTCCATACACTTTTATGCTCTAATCCAAAAGTGGGAAAAGGAAACAGACTGCTTTAGCGTGATACAAAGGATAACTAGAATAGTTACTTGCTTCAATAATTTGTGACATCAAGCCATTAATTCATGAAAAAACATCGTTTTTTTAGGCAGGGAACCCACCCTAGACCAAGTATCCTGAAGACAGTCACTCCCTAGGTCAAAACTTTAATCTTTTTCTAATCAGTAAATTCTTATATTGAACTAAAGCAGTTACAGAAATTAAGAGGTCAATACCATAATTCTAGAGTAGAAATTAACAACAAACACACAGTTTGTCAAATTACAATACTCTAAATGTATTCTAATTCAAAGACAAGAAAAGGTGTCTTTGATGGGTGAGAGTCCAGTTGCAATGCTACTTTTAAGTAACTGTCCCAATCTGTGGGAAGCAGAAAAAAAAACCTTAAGCTACCCTCCACTTCTCTGAAGAGGGGCTTCAGTCATTCTTTGTAATGAGTCTTTTATTTTCCTCAGAGGGGGAAATTGAGGTCTCAGTTTTTAGGTCCTTTATTTTAACAGCAGATTTATTACTGGCAAAATGATATCTGTGTCCCAAGTTAAAGTATGGATAAATTGTCAAATATTAAGTCTGTGCCCTTGGACTGTCTCCAAGATAAACAAGACACACTAAGGTCTGAAACTTTTTGCAATAGGTCCACCAAGAAATAAGGAATCACCAGTCATCACCACCATCTTCTACCCCTTCTCAGACTGCACCATGATGTTGCCAATTAGAAACACTGGTTCAGGAACTACATTCTGCTTCTTCTATGGAGTCATCGGTGGCTGCAATGTCATCAGGGTTGGCATCCTTCTGCTGTACATCCTCTCATCTCATCAAGCTTAGTTCTCTTTCTGTGAAATAAGCACAGACATATCCCCAACCCCAAATTAATATAGTGTCTGTCGGGTCCTTTCCATAATTCAGTGCAAGGGTATTTTTGCCTTGCTTTGGAAAAATCATCTTGGTGCCATCATGCCAAAATCTATATGTGGCAGACTGCTCTGAGTATTCACATTCAACAAATTTAGAGTGAAAAGGGCTTTATTTAAGGTATTTTGTTGTGACTGATGGTATAATCCTCCTTATTTATTTATTTTTTGAAGTTGTATTGTGTGGGCATGTTAATTACACACCTTTTATTAGAGGCAGGATTTTGCTTAGCAGTTTCTCTGAGCTGCCTTTGGGGAATTGGAACCATTACACCCCTTTAAGAATTTTAATAAGATGCTTAAGATTCCCTATAAACAACAATAAATAGGACTATAGACATTGGATATTTTATTAAAAATTTGTAAGCTATCTTTTTAATCCAAGCTGCAAGTCTGCCTAGCTGACAGGCTCAACTTGCTCATATACATTTTCATAGACACCTCTCTGGGAGGGGCAGAGCTGTGCTCTGCCTACAGCTGAAGCTAGGCAAGGGCAGTTAGCTGTAGTGTTTTGCAGCTTGACTCTCTGCTAGGGACCTGAGAACTAGTTTCTCCTCACCTTGACTTATAGGTGAATCTGGGAGCAGGGTGGGGTGAAACTGGGCTCTCTCTATAGCTTGGCAGTCCCACTAGGGTACTTGCTATTAGGAGGCTGGTCCCTCATTGCCTGTTGTGGGCACAGGCCATGCTTTTTATGTTTAGGAGTCCAGTGTTAGAGTCGGCTGACAAATATACAGGTTCTCATATGTCTGCTATTGCAGCAGTTATGAGATTGCTGCAGGAGACCACAAGCTTATGTGGGTATAGCCACACCATCTCCTTAATCTCTGTGTTTTTATATTAAATCTTATAATCACAAAATTAGGATAATTCCTGTAACAGGCCATGCTACCTCTAGCCATTTCCTGCAGACAATGTCTGGGCATAGCCCTCAAAATTTTCCTGTTTCTTGCTTTTCCAGGCTGTGCAGTGCTTTGTGGGCCAGACTCACTTAGATGGGTAATGTGTGTGTATGCATGGGCTCCCACAATTTCAGTGGTATCCCAGGCTGGACTATAGCACATCACACCCATCTGCCCTCTATGTCCTACCATACAGTTTGTGAACTGGGCAAGGGGCTGGACATTGAAACCCACAAAGACTCACAGACACAGACAGAGACAGAAATACGGGTCATCCTTAATGCCAGAATGCCCTAAGAATGTCCCCTTTATTGAGTCCAGGGGCAGTTTATATAGGGATAGCCACTCCCCAGGCAAACACACCAGAAACCATTCCCCTGCCATCTGGAACTCCTAGGGTCTCAGGCTCAGAGCATCTGTAGGCACTCAGATCAGGGGAAAACAAGTTAATTTCACAGCTCTCAACACTGGACCATGCACAGCATTGCCTTCACCCTTCCCACCTACTCAGCATTGGCAGAGGCTGTGGCTCCATGACCACCCCTGGATTTGTAGAGCAGGGTATGTGCAAAGGGACTCATGCTCCCTTCATTCTTTCAGTAGTGACCATGACTGGGGGCAAAGGTGGAGCTGTGTTTTGATCTCTCCAAGTACAGGAACAGCCCGAAGATGTTGGTGGGTGTGGCACCAGCGTGGTGGAGGAAGTATACTGTTTAGACTATCTACAAAGGCTAAAATTCTCTTCATTTGTTTCTGCTCTACCCCAGCTCTTCTGGCTACCAAAATACATCCAAGCAACTGAACAGACAATTGAATAAATACTATTTTCTTGTGCCATATTTATAAATATTTAGTTTTACTCCTGATATAATCACCGACCCTTTATGTTAATTTTCTATATTTATATGTGTTCACATTTTATTTTTACCCTTGTGGTGTCCTATTTATGGGTGATGTCAGTCATTTGTCCCTCCTGTACTGCTGGCCTAATGTTCGTGTGTTATCTTTCATGAGTCCTCAGCACTATGTTGTTGTACCATATGTCACAGGCCGTGCCATATTGGGCTGCGTTATGTTGGGGCCAACCTTTGTGGGGTTACTACTGCTATGGGCGGTTCTAGGCACCATGGATCTGTAAGTTCCAGGGTAGGGTAAGGAAGATTAGAAAAGTTAGGAGGAAAAGTGATAAGAAAGAATCACAGAGACATAGGATAGTACTGGGAGGGAAACAGTCTCTCTTGCATAGTAAGTTCTGACTTCTGAGTTCTGAGTTCTGAGTTTTCCCATGTTAACTTTCAATACTCGTTTATGCCCCAATACAAAAGAGGGAAGTCGGGCAGTGGTAGTGCACACCTTTAATCCCAGCATTTGAGAGGCAGAGGCAGGAGGATTTCTATGAGTTTGAGGCCAGCCTGGTCTACAAGAGCTAGTTCCAGGACAAGATCCAAACTACAGAGAAACCATGTCTTGAAAACAAAACAAAAAGGGGAAAAGGCAAAAGAATGCTTTAGTATGATACAAAGGACTACTAGAATAGTTACTTTCTTTGATACTTTGAGATATCAAGCCATTAATTCATGAGAAAAACATTTTGTTGTTTAGGCAGAGAACCCACCCTAGACTAAAGGCAGCCACTCCCTAGGTCAAAACTCCTAAGTCAAAAAAAAGGAATATAAGTATGCTTGAATTCTTTGACTTTTGGTCAGGCTGGAGAGGATACACCTCTGTGGGCCATCTTAATCTCCAAACACCAAGTAACCACACCTTAGGTCTAGGTGTGTAGCCACACAGTATTTTATTGACACTTTAAAAAAGAAATAGAATCCTATTGAGTCATTCTTATAGAAGCTTCTAGCAAAGATCCGAATAAACCATTTTAATATTATGAATAATTACCCCAACCTATTAGTTTGATGAAAGAGTAGCTGATGTCCTCCCTTAATTGAGGAAGTTGGGTAGTTACTGTTGCCTGAGGGGACAGCCTCCAACAGCACAGAACTTTGATAGAAATCCACAGTGTTGGCAAGGCTAAACTTTCTGTCTGAAGGTGGTTAGGGTGAAAGGTATCCATAAACTCTCTTTATGGTTTCCTTTATTCTCTTTCTTTATTTTCTCTTTATTCTTTCTCCATTTATTCTCTTTCCTCTTATGCTTTCCCACAGCTTTCATGTACCAACAGAATGTTCCAGGCAGTACAAGAATTAAAATGGTTGCATTTCATTTCTCAAATGAATGATTATAGGTAAAAACATGTTTTTCTTCTCCCTCGCATGATTAAACAGTTTATGTATTATAGGTGAAAAACAAATTATCCCAAGAACTAACATACTTTCATGCTCAAGCAACTTTTTATGGATTAACCATGTGGGCAAGCAAGGTGTTATTGCCAGTTTTCTTACTGGCAGGCTGCATTTTACAGTTACAAAGAAAGGGACAATTACATTATTACTTATTTATTATCTTATAAGGAATCTTAAAGGAATCACAAACCTAAACTTCTACATATGAGAATCAGTCAGCTCTACTTGAAATCTTTCAGGTACATATCCATTCATTATCATTTTCTTTGTTTTTTTAATATCAGGAGAATTAGGGCAGAAAAGGGTATAAGGAATTAATATCACCTTTGGTCATCAGCTAAAATTAGCAGGGGGAGTACATCAGTAATAATTGTCCACTCTGTTATTGTTCTCTGACCTTAAAGATTTCGACACTCAACTATGTGCCTTTCTAAAACTTTAGGTTGTCTTCTTGGGTTTTTCATCTGAAATTTATTTAACAAAAACTTCAAAGTTTAACTTTGTTATTTTCAAACCTCTGTTTCAGCTGTGAAGTGTTCTGAGACCTGTGAATACATCTTCCAACATTAAGATTAAAACAATTTAAACTAGTTGGGCTACTGGCACCCAATTGTTAGTAATTAACTTGAGTTACAATTCATTCAGCTTCTTAGGTGAGACTCACAGACACTGGCTGTGAAACATATCATTGTATTTGTTTTTATTCACCAAAACTTTGTCTAAACTGACATTATTATTATCAAATTAGACAGTACAACTTGTGGGGGGTCATCTTCTTGACAATCCACAGACAAAAATGCCCAGTAGAATGGGATGTTTCCAAGAGATAAAAACAGTATTTTACAGGCAGTGGCAATGTCCCTCTGTCCATTCACACCATGCTAGATACTAAAACAAGGAGCAGCAGCAAACATTTAAAGGCACAGTAGAGGCATCTACAGTCTTGTGATCTTGTCTAACTGAGATTTTGGCTCTTTTCTGGTAGGTTGACACTTGGAACTTCAGTTGTAACTTGATGCTCATCTAGAATGATTAAAGGCAGGTGGTTAAGTTAAGGACCATAAAATTATTTTTGCTAAGAAGCATTGAATGCCAGGGTAAGGGGCATGCCCAATTTAAGCTATCATGCAGGCCTCGTACAAGTTGTTTTTAAGGCTAAAGTACAAGGCACCCCATTTATAACATTTTTATATGTCAGTTTTGCTGACTTTCATGGCAGAGTAATTTGGCTCTCTGTTGTTTAGACATTTAGGATAGAGATGTAGACTCTGAGATCCTACACTGGGCAAAAGAATTCATGCACTGTCATGTGAAATATGAGCAATAGTTCATTTTCTCTATATAAAGGTGGGGTATTCCTGGCCTCACTTATATAGCTAGAGCTTGTCAGCTCAACAAAGCTGGAGACAGGACCAGAAGACTTCTGGCAAGTCTTATTCCAACAAGTATCCCTATACTGTAATGAGACTAGCATGTAATTTATGATGATGGAATTGTGTCTTATCCAAGATTAAAGGTACTACTTGACCTTCAGGATGTCCTGCTTTGCAAGTATATTTGTAAATTTAACCCATTTTATTCAAGCACTCAAGTTTTTGTGGTTGGTTTTTCTACCTGATTTTGAATACTATTTTATATCAAACAAATTTGAATTTTATTTCTAACTTGTTTTGATTGGCTTGTTTTAGATTGACCTTTACCAACACATACCAACAATATAATATGAATTATACATTGTTCTTCTTTTCATAGCATGTTTCTTCAATGAATTACATTTATATTGAAGATAACTACAAACATTTATAAGCACATTAAATAATTTGATCACTTTTAAGGTGATTGACCAATTGTTTTTATTTCTTAGTATTCTTTCTTATAACAGTTTTTAATAGGTTGGTAATCTTTACAAGCTTTTATCTTGTTCCAAGGCTCACAAATTAGAGAATTTGTATTGAAGTCTTTTAGTACCAAAGTAAACTTTAAACCATGAAAACAATCTAAGGAAAGACTAGTAATATCATTTTCCTGATTCTTTTACAACATAAGTTTTATAAAATAACAGTTGTTTATATGACTCATTTTCTCCCTATTGATAAAGTTGCCAAAAATTAGAAAAGACATACTTGATTAGACATATATATTTTAAGTTAGTTTGTATATTTTGTTATACTGAATATAGCATTATAATTTTAGAAATGTATAAATCTTAATTGTCAAACATACATCATTCTTAATTTCTATTTTCTATAAACTTCTGCTACTTAGACCTCCTTCTACTAGGCCAAGCATTCATGGCTTTGTTTATATCTTTTTTTTTAATTTTTAGAACAAAGTTGAACAAAAATCCATTTTCATATAAATTTTTAATATTACATTTATAAATTATATTTTACATTTATTTTAATAATTTTCTATATTTTCTATTTCTTTTCAATTCCCTATACAAGTGTTGTTTTAAATGGTATATTAAATAAAAATTACCTGTATGTAGATTTTTGACCTACATAACAAATAACATTAACTTGTTATTTGTTACAAGAATGAAACAAAATTTTCCCTGCCTGTAATTGTACAGATTTTTAAACTATGCCCCCAATAATTTGACAGATCTTTAGAGAAAGTTTACATTTTGGCAAAACTTTGAAAGATATTCATGACCTTGATTTGGATAACCTTTCTTAAACAATATAAGACAGGGGGACCAGAGAAATAAACACACGTAATTATATTTGGTCATTTTTATTTTTGTATAAATATTTTTCTGGATTTAAAATGTTAAACATTGTGCAGCAAAATGACAACAAAGAAATATACTATTTGTTGTAAGAAACTATTCCTAGGGAAGATGGTAAGTAATATCTGGTGCCTGCATCGAGTATAGGGAACATCTTTTTCATTGCTGCATAGGTGAAGTCGCTTCATGTGACTGGCCTAAGTAAACAGAGCAGTTTGTATTGTATTAAAGGAAACATTTTCAGAGCATCTCCTGGAAACACTAGGTGTAGGTGTCACCACTGAGTCCTGCATGGTCAGTGTGTCTGAAGAAAGCAAGCATTAGTCCTCTGCTGTCAGAAGGTTGTGTTTTGAGTGTCTGTAGTGATTCTCTTTCTATGTTCTTGCTTTTTGGTGTTCATAGAAATGTTTAGTATGTAATTCCCTGGTGTCTGGTTCTTGACACAAACTTTCTACCTTAGACACCATGTCCTTAGCTTAGTTCTGCTCTGCTCAATGCAGCTTGAGATGCTTCAGAGGTGAGAGTATATTGTTATCCTAGTGGCAGAGTGTGTTCTTTAAAATATCTATGTGTCATGTTATAGATACGTCTATCCTGATGGCCTTTGGGACTTTGATTTCCTTTCCTCCAAATTAGAATTACACTGTATACTTCAGGGATAGTTTTAATCATCTCCTTGTTGTCATTTCTATTGATTCCAACCTAGAACCCTTGGCTCAATGCTTGTGTGGAGAAATGTATTTAGGAAGGTGGATATTAATAGACAAGTCATGTTAGAAAGTGTATAAAATATAAAGTAAACGGGAGTGTCCTATACCAGACCTTTCTTTTCCTGAAGCATTGCTGATGAAGTTTGAAAGGCCCTGTGATATGCTTATAACCAATTTCTGTTGATTGGCCCTACAATCAGTAGCCACATTACAGGAGTCATGTTCACAGAGTCAGCAGTTTTCCTCTAGCCTGTACATCTGGGGACCAGACAAGAATGAGGCCAACAACAAATGCAATCCTGTGAGGGAACACTAACCCCATCTGTCAGGTGAGTTTGATAATGGAATGACAATTGTACTTGTTTCTCTGATATTCCTCCAAATACCTGTGTTGCACAGGACCTGAAAAGACAAGTAATTGACTTGCCACCACTTATTTTATGCAACCCTGCCAAAAGGGAAAATGATCTCATGGAGTGCCTAGAATATACAAGCCAGTTAAGAATGGGGTAAGAGGACTTCGTCTATGCAAGTATAGGAATCCTATCATCAATTCTTGGAAAAGACAGTCTTGTGTAACTTTGGGTGGCACTACACACCCTCCAATAAGTATCTCATTACCCATGTGTTGTTTTTCTGTCAGCTTAGCAGCTGTACCTGAATCTCCTGACATTTTAACTACTCTCTATGGGCCCATGACCCCAAACTCAGTGCCCTGATGCTCAGGTCATGGCTGTGCCACAAAATTTAGTTATTAACTAAGTCTCTATTGTTCTATTTACTAATAAAGCGATGAGAGTCAGATGTACAGGTAAAAGCCTCTTACCTCAGAGAGGCCAAGAGGCAACCAGCTGCCTTTTTTTTAAGGCTGGATACCAATCTATCCTTAATACACTTACTTACTCTCTTTTCTGTGACATGTTTTCAGATAAATCAGTTGTGTGTACATGGGAATTTTTAAAATAACTCTGTCTTTGTTACAGAATTATTTAAAAATCCTGAAGGCTTAGTATTACAGTACATATGTTTAAAAATCTAGAGGATTGGCAGAGCAGTAGTTAAAATTTCTTAACAAACATTAATATTTGTGTTAGGATTGCAGAGAAAATAAAAGTGGTGAAGCATTTTGAAAGTCTGTTGTCATGTGTTCTGAGCATGTTTCAGAACTCATTACTAGTAAGATACTACCATGAAATGGAACTACAATGTACAGAAACTATTTCTATTATTTATTTTACCTTCTTATCATTTTGGGGTGTGTTGGAATGTATGTAAAGAATTAAGTTGATTAGGAATGGAACCTTGAGCCATTCTATTTCTATTCCCTAGAGCTTGTTAGTGAAACTCTCCTTCCTGATCCCACACTGATAAAATTGACTGATCACGCTCCCACTGCACTCCTGTTATGCACACACCACTTGTGCCCTTGGCAACATCTC
>LOJH01015241.1:863-23571 GCA_001685095.1 Ellobius talpinus | reverse complement strand
GGCCTTGGTGAGCTCCCATTAGATCAGCCCCACTGTCTCAGTGGGTGGGCACACGCCTCGTGGTCCTAACTTCCTTGCTCATATTATCCGTCCTTCTGCTCCTCACTTGGACCTTGGGAGCTCAGTCTAGTGCTCCAATATGGGTCTCTATCTCCATCCAATGCCAGATTAAGGTTCCCTCCAATGGATCTTCTGGTACAGGATCAGGGCCCCTTGCTGGCCAGGGACCTCGCAGACAAAAGGACTAGCTTGCTGCCTGCAGGCTTAGTCCAAAAATTCCATTTTTACCTTGAAATATTGAAATATTATATGTGGGATTTCATTTTTATCATCATTTTCATCCAGGCTCCTTCTGTCTTATTAGCATTTCATAACCTCCTAATTACAGTGCTTACCTCCTGCCCTCAATATGTTTTCTATACTACTACCTAAACTGCCTTTCTTTAATCCAAGACAGATCACATTTATCATATGCCTCCAAATATACCATGTCTCCTTAGCACTGAGTAATTAAGGCGTGAAATCCATGACAGTCTTAATGTCAACATTCACACCAATGCTGCTGTGACATGCTCTACTATGATCCTAAGTCACAGTTCAAATGCTACTTCCTCTACAAAGCTTCCTTGATCACTAAGAGCCAATCTCCTTCTGAATAAAATCCTCTGCCTTCATTCTCCTTTCTTCTCATCCACATTTGGCATAAGGCCTACATTCTAGAAGACCAGTGCATGATTATCAACTTAACTGAACCAGATCATTTGTAATCATATGTCCTTCCATGAAAACTCAGAAGTAAAATTGATTTTTTGATCTTGCAAAAGTGGAATAAATATTCCTATCAAAGGAAACATGGAGAAATTGAGACAAAAAAGACTTTCTGGATATTTCTCTTAGTTACTATTGCAACATCCAGATTTGCAGGATAAAATATGGGTATTTAAATGTTTATTAGGTGCACAAACATTTCTCCCTTTTATTTAACATAGATTATTTTCTCATACAATATAATCTGAGTGCAGTTTCCCCTCCCTCTACTCCTCCAAGTTCCTCCCCAAATCCTCTCCCATTTGGATCTACTCCCTTCCTGACTCTCATTAGAAAAGAACAGGCTTCTAGGAAATAACAACAAACATATTAAGATAAAACAAAAACCATTGTATCAAAGTTGGACAAGGTGTGCAAAAGAAAGAGCTGCAATAGAAAACACAGGAATCAGGGACCCACTCATTTACATATTCAAAAATTCTATAAAAGCACTAAATTGAATGCTATGGTATACATGCAGAGGACCTGGTCCAGACTCGTGTAGGCCTTGTGCATGATGCTATAGTCTCTGTGAATTCATATGAGATTTGCTCTGTTGTTTAGATGGTTTGCTGGGGTCCTCATTTATCATTGGGAAAATGGTTAAAGACAAACCCCTTTCAGATGACAAATACGATGGGGTTCATGAACATAGTTCAGAAAGCCCTATGCAAATATTAACTTTCTCGGAACAGAAAGCATTATGTATGATTTAGTTCAACATTCTGCCTTTGCAAATAAAGTGAAAGCTTAAGAAGGGAAGTGTTCTGCAGTATTAGATGCTAGACCTGGCTACAGAACTAACAGGACTATAGCCTATGTCCTTGTCATTATAACATATTTCATCCTAGGCAAAGGAAGAAATATAGCATACTATCTCTCAGAACTCAGAACAAAGTGGAGTAGATCATTTGAGGTGTTGACATAGTGACTCATCCTAAAAACAGAGGTCATTTTCTTGGTCCATGCTATTTTCTTCCCCCAAATCTCTTCCCTAGACTTCACTAAGAACACGTTCATTCTACTGAGTCATTCTTGCCTTGCAGCTCAGTGAGTCAGAACTTATCTGTCCACATCTGAAGTTCAATTTGTTGTCAGGAATAAGATGAAATATAAAAAGAGATGCAAATGCACAAAGAAACCATTGCTTGCCTGTCCTTGGGGCAGAAAGCAATTTATATAGAAAAGCACTAAAGAAGAACACAATCATTAATTTTACTGCGGTATCCATTCCTGCTCTGGAAATAAATTGGTAAAACAAATGCAAAGAGCTTAAGCTTGTGCGTGAAGTGGCCAAGCATTGGTATTTGTGAAGTATATCAAGATTATCTGTCAGGAAGATGGGCGACCTAAACTCTGGTAATTGTCCTACTAATAGAGTAGCTTTAGGAACATCCCTTAATGTCAAAGATACTCTTAGTCTTACTATTATCTCAGGTTCTTATCTGTGGTGACTAGTTCTGTCAGCTTTGTAGGACTGAGATTCAAATGTGACACAGATAAGGTATGGGGATTTAAATAGACAAAGAATCTAAAACTCACAGTCAGTATGAGATATAGTCAGTTTAGGTGAATAACTATTGTGGTTATAATTATCATAATTTAGTTTCCTTTATGGATGTCTACCTATAATGACTGACAAAACTACTTTTAAATAAAAAGGTGAATGACAATAAGAGACAGGAGTTAAAAGGCAGGATGATAAATTCCAGAGGCCAACAAATACTGGGGTAGAGAGCTGCTGTCATTTGGATTGCAATCAGAAGCAAAGTTCTGGTTTTTGTCTTGATAATATATTAAATCCAAACACAAGGTACTTACTTATGCTACCATAAGTCAGCTCACCCACAAATTGAGATCACAACCCTTACTGTATCGGCCTGTTGTAAAGGCTAAATGAGATCAAGTAAAGAGTATGTCAGAGGCCTGACAAATAGAAACTGCTGAATAATTTTTTAAAGTGATAAGATATATTTCATACCATCTATATCATCTAAGGTGATGTAAACACGTATAATATTACTAAAACAAGAAAACAAAAGTCTGCAAAAACCACCAAAGCTTAATTATTTAATCACTATGGCAAAACTATTATACTGGTCAAATGTACATTTTCATTGATAGCAGTTACTCCTACAGCTGTGTCAGGGTTAAGGTGGGGAAAAGAAGAAGGTTCCATTCAAACACAGCTGCTTTATATGTTATTCCTCCATTCTTTTCACTTTGATGCTTTGAGCTCTATCTTTTATGGTTCTAAAGTGGTGAGAACAACAGACACTTGGTGAAAGTAGAAGAGAGCAGTCTGAAGTGCCTTAAAGTCGATACAAGTGCTTTTCTCTTCAAAGGCCATGTTTTTTTCCAAGTAATTGCTTTGAAATCATTAGATTTAATATGTGAACTATCACAGCAAAGAAAAATAACTTCCTTCCAGAATTTATTTGGGGTTTTATTTTTAGAAACTTTGAATGTTTTAATGAAAAAGAGGAAATAAATTTTCTGATACTTAATATTTTTTGGGAAAATATAAGAATCTAGATAAGTATTTTGATTGTTAGGATATCATACTACTAAAATATCATATATATATATACATAATTAACATGTGATTGAGTTTAATGTCTCTCTGGTACTTTTTTGTGGTTTCTGCCTATTGTAGACATTGAATTAATTAGTTTATAATTGAAAATCCCCAGAAGAACATATTAATTTGAAACCTTATTGAGACTACAAACTCCACAGACTCATAAAATGATTCCCTTTCTTTGAGTTCTCTTCCATTAAATATAATTTTCTTACTTGAGTTCCATCTGGAGGAAATGATGTCATTTACTGGAAAATGGGTATAATTTTATATTATAATATTAAGTAATATAAGCCAAACTTAAGAAAATAAATACGATTTTCTCTTATTTGACTATCTTATATAGACACACACTGTATATATAATCACATAAAAGGAAAAGAGAAGGGGAAGGGAAATAAGTATTAGGATGCAAGAAAGGGGAAAGTGGTAAATAGCATCAAAGTACATGATACACTTGAAAAGATGTCTACCAGTCTATGAAACCCACTGTTATGTACAATGAACATATGCCAGTAAAATAAAAAATGTAAACATGACCAAAAAAATGGATTCCTTCTAAATAACAGTCAGAAGTGGTTTCTGCTTTTTATATAGAACAAAGTCTATAAGATTGACAATTGGCTGTTAGGTGAAGTTAGGGACAGTCATTTTAGAACATGAATTAGCTATGCAAGAACATTTTTTAAATTAGAGTATGTTTTAACTTTAAGTAGCCTAGAAATAAGAGAGTACCTTCAAATTTCAGTGTATTAAAAATCTAAGTCGAAATCATATTTTGGTATTTCTACTGGTCTCAGAAGCTTACATCCTTTCACTTAAGCTATGGGCAACATACCATGTTTATGGGCAAAGTTCTGGTTTATCAACAGTGTCAGTAAAATGCCAAATGCAAGGAGTTTTTATGCTAACATTACATGATAGAAACAAATGGTTTTCTAAATAACAGTAATTTTAGTAGATTAATTGGACTAAAGACATTTCAAAGAAGTATGGCTTCAAGTGGCAAGAGATGTGCCAATCAAAATTAATTAAGAAATTATACATTAATAATGTTTTAAAAGTGTTGTAATGACCTCTGTTACTCTACTTAAGCCAAAACAAGATAATCAACTATCTTACCTATCTGGAGATTAGGTCTTTTCCAATTAACTTGGTTTAATTAACTCTCAAAGGTTCTGAACTAAAGATGCCTCAGACACTACTTTATTATTATAATTGGATAACACATTAAATTTGCTGTAGTTTTTACCATTATAATTACATTTACTTTCTAGAAAAATATACATTAAAAATTAAATCTATGCTTATAGAAAAGAATTATAGAATAAAATAAAACCATGAGCACAATATAAACAACTGAATTAAATGAAACTTAAAGACTCTTAGAAGCAGTCTTTATTATCCTACTAAGGGCTATAGGGAAAGAAGTCAGACAATTTCTGAAAACTACATGGTGCTATTTTAAGCAGGTAACTTTAATCATTCTTCTATGTATTGTTATTCTTTCTGACTTTATAAAGACAACATAAATAGTTGAAAAAGTCTTGAGGTGACAATGAAAATAGATGGAAAATTTTTCTTCAGCCACAATCTATATTGGCATCTTTTCTTTCTGCCTTCAAAACCAGAGAAGACAAAGTCCAGCTTTATAATTAAGGTATATTTAAGTTGTGCCTTATGTTCTTTCTCATCTCCATGTCCTCGATGGCCATGGAGGGACCTCACTCTGTTGAGCAGCCAGTGCCTCTCTGTGTCCTTTCAACCTCCTCCCATCTCCACTGGCTCCTTGTTCATTGTCAATACAAAGGTTTAACTCTTCTCAGGAATTCAGTGACTAAGTAAAATCTCCTTGTGATTTGCAAATAAAATGCTCCCCTATATAGCTCATAAATGTGATCACTTGGCTCCCAGCTGGAAGTTTCAGGAAGGAAGGATCTACTTAAAGGAACTGAGTCAATGGAGGGCAGGCTTAGTGTCTTGTTACCCGTCCTTGTTACTGTGTCAAACTCTGCTTGCTGGTTTCTTTGCATTTCTGCCAGCACAGCTCTAAGCCATAGCCACTGCTATGCCTTCCATGTCAGGATCAGCCTTCAAAAATCAGTAGCCCAAAATAACCTCTCCCTCCTAAATTGTTGCTTCCAAAATGTTTGGTCATAACAATGAGCAAAATTACTGATGCATTCCTTTAATGCTCCAACTTTATTCCTCCTACCTTCTCAATCTGTCCTCTTTGCATTCTGTTTCACAATACATCATACCTCATGCTTCATATTCTCACTGTAATGCTGATGGTGGTTTCATGAACATCTTGATGACTTCTTAATCCAGTGGGCATTTCTCAGTTCTTGCCTTTTTTTCATTGAGGGAAAATTAACATTTTAAACTATATAGTACAGTGGTGTTTAGCACAATTAACAGGCTAACAGCCATCATCATAACACAGAAAGCAGACCATGTCTGCATTAAGCAATCTTTCTCCATTACTTCCTGTTCCTAGGCCTGATAAACTACCTTCTGTCTCTATGAATGTGTCTATGCTAGATATTTTCATAAAATGTAACAATATAATCTGTGCTGTTTTGTGTTTGCTTGTTTCACTTAAATTAGCATTACTGAGGAGTATATATCATGTAGAATGTATCTGTTCCTTATTCCTTTGGAAGATTAAATAATATTCCATTGGATCAATTTATTATATTTTGTGTAGCAATTAATCTAGCAGCTGTTGGATATGTAGGTTGCTTCCACCTTTTGTGTAGTACTAATCATGTACTTCCACCATAAAACTTTCTTCTTTTGTCTCCTGAAATGTACCACTCTTGTAAATAATGTCTCTAATAGCTACCATTTTGTTCTTTACCTTCTAGACTTTTCTAATTTAGAAATTTCAGCCTTAGTCTTCTTATTTTCTAATCATTTCTTAGTTGAGTGAGCACATATTATCAACACCCAAAGACCCCTTGGGTGATTTTTCAAGATTAATATCAAATACGGTGTTTAGAACCCTGAGTGCAAACCATGTTGGGAGTATAGCTGCAGACCAGTTGATTCTGACTCCTGTTATCCAACTCCCCATGATAAGCCACGTAGCAGGACAGAAAGAAAGATATAGAACCACAAGCTTCTGATATGGGATATTCCTTTGTATGTTGTGAATAAGTTTTGTTACCATTGGTTAAGAAAGAACATGCTCTGACCTATGTCAGGGCAGAATATAGCTAGGCAGGAAATCCAAACTGAATGCAGGGAAGAAGAAGGCAGAATCAGGGAGAAGTCAACAGCTCCTGAGAAGCAAGATGTGGGATAGCAAACTATGAGCTCTCTGGTAAAATATAAACTAATAGAAATGAGTTAATTTAAGATATAAGATCTAGTTAATAATAAGTATGAGCTAACAGGCCAAGGGTATATAATTAATATTAAATCTCTGAGTGGTTAATTTAAAAGTGACTGCAGGAACAGGTGAGACAAGAAATCTTCAATTACAAATGGTACCCACAACCTGGCATTGATCTATATAAGACCTAAAAAAAGCTTTAAAGTAGTTCTAAATGTACAAAAACAGAGCCATATTGGGCTTCCTATTCTCTCATGCTGGGCATGGTACAGAGACATTTCTTCCAACAGCTGCCTGAGAGATGGAGCCAGACATAAAGAGCCATGAGCTAAGCTGCATGGTGTGATTACACAGTCTCACATAAGCCTTGGTACAGAGAGGCTGATCAGCTGCATGCTGTGTGGTAGATTTAGCTTTTGCTCATACAGACAAAAAAAAGGTTTGTGGGATGGCTTCATGCTACCTGATGTCAGCATTAGAGGGGGCACTAAGCATGATGCACATTGCTACTTCAATTGTATTGAAAAGCTGAAAAGGGCAGAACCAACAGCCAATGCAGCCAATATGGTCCTAGCTACACCAACTTAACAATTTAAAACAGTGATCAAAAAAAATATTCCAGATTCAAAATAAAGATAGACTCAGACAAAAATAAACCTCTATACAGGTCACAGTCTGTGTTAAAAATGTATATAGGCTTGGGAGAGGAAAAAGAGTATAGGTAGTTATTAAAAATAAATAGATTTAAGTAAACAAAATAAAGTCTTTAAAGGGACAGAAAAATAATAAGCTGCATAATAATGGAAAATACAGAGTCTGGATTATGTATACTACTGTGTTTTCTTTGATATTTCTTGACTGTTAATAACTACAAAGAGACATTTGATTATGGAGGATGCTAAATTAAACCAACATAAAAGTATCTTAACTTCAAAATTTGGGTCCAAAGATATGTTGCTTTGAAAAGAGGCCTGCTATTGTTTCCACAGAAGATGAGAAGCCTTGGATTCCTTCCAGGCTAACAAGGTTTGATCAAGTAAGACCTTCTTAGAGGTCTCAGGTGGAAGTGATATACTAGGTGATCCAACATCCAGAACAGATTCAGAGAAACTGGCTGAGATGACTACTTCAGCCAAGATTTAACCATATTTCTGAATTTTCTCAGGATCCCCATAAAATTACCAGCACCCTCAGTCAGCAGGAAGTAGTATAGAAAACTATACCAAAATTCCCAAATTATTGTTTATAAATATTTGTTTTCATCTAAAGGGGATAGTATGTAAATGATTAATGGCCATAGTCAATCTCTTTCCTAAAGAAGAAAAGGGAATATGATATAGAAATGAGGAAAAACTGTAGATTATTGAATGTAAATCCTTAAACCCGAAACAACTGTTAATCTAAAAATACTTTATATTGGTATGGATTTTGGTTTATTGATCCAAATTTCAGGTCAATTTTGTTATACTGTATGTATATTTCTACTCTTGTTTAAGTTTATGCTGTTCATTTAAAAATGTAATGTATAGCTAATACAAATTAATAGGCATCTATAACAGTCAAAAATTTACTCATGTTAGTTAGGCTTTCTAGATATTTCAAATAAATAGATTATCTTAAATCATGTCAAAGACCTTCAGAATAGGGCATTGAAAATGTTTTAAGGATGTAGAATTTTCTCAACAATGTGACTTGTCTGCTTCTGGCAGCACCAACTACTTCAAGAGGATAATTTTCAGCAAAGAAGCTCCTTATGAATTTTGCTTTCAATGTGGTGAAACTAGCCATTTGGGAAAGAAACTGCTCTTGCCTGGACTGCATGACAATATGTTGTATGAACTGGGCATGCATGACCCATAGGAAAATGACTGCAGAACTTGCCAAAACATGATGGGACTGTCCTTCAGGGTTCCTGATTTATGGAAGCATCTACCTGATATTCTACAGGACACAGAAGAAAGCAGCTGACAGATTTTTGTCAAAATAGTTGAAACAGTCTTTCAAAATTCATGCTTTATTGAAAAGTCTGGCAGATATTTTAGGCATACATGATGAATATGGATGTTTCAATATTAAGGAAGAAATTCGGGTAACTATCTAGGAAGCCTGATTGCTCTGTTATTTCTAGAGTTTTGGAAGTTACTTACAATGATTTTCCAGGTTACTCAGGTAGTACTATATCCTTCTGTGGATTTTGATGGATTTGAAGACTAGATTGTAGTAGGAGGAGAGCAGGCCATGTCCCACCACCCAGCTATCTTAACCCTGAAATAATCACACAAAAACTGTATTCATTTGAACACTGCATAACCCATTATTTTTAGCCTCTTATTGGCTTACTCTCGCATCTTGATTTAACCCATTTCTAATAATCTATGTTTACCACAAGGACATGGCTTACCGGGAAAGATTTAGCATGTCTGACCTGGCGGATGGCTCCATGGCAGCAATCTCTGACCCTGCTCTCTTCCTCCCAGAATTCAATTCTGTCTACTCTGCCCATCTAAGGGCTGCCCTATCAAAAGGCCAAGGCAGTCTCTTTATTTAACCAATTAAAGCAACACACAAACAGAAGAACCTCCTACACCACTAGAGAGTTATAATTATAGTTTTTCTTAGTTATTATAAATGATAAATTAAATATGAAACTTTAGACTCACAAAGATAAAATAGATAATAGAGTATGTTCTTTTAGTTTGTCAAGTACAAGTAGACTAAATATTGTAACTGTAATTTTTGCTTAATAACATTGTTACATGTAATTTTATCATGTTAATGCTAAAACCTTTCCTTTTAATTACACAGAACAGGAGAGGTGATGTGGGATGCCCCCCGTATGCTGTGAATATGTTTTATTACCATTAGTTAATAAAGAAACTACATTGGCCTATGGCATGGCAGAATATATCTAAGTCAGAAAGATGGATTGAATGCAGGGAGAAAGACAGCAGAGTCAACAGAGATGTAAGCAGCCACTTGAGAAGCAAGATGTAAGCCACAAGTTTCATAGTAAAATAAAAACTAATAGAAATGAATTAATTTAAGATATAAGATTTATTTAATAATAATCCTGATCTAATAGACCAAACAGTATCTAATTAATATTAAGCCTCTGAGTGGTTATTTTAACATTGGCTGTGGGACTAGACAGAATAAGAATCATCCAGTTACAAGCTTCTCATAATACTCTCCCTTATACAGCCCATTTTCTACCTTCAAACCACAGATGCACAATATCTATTTAGCAGAGAAAGAAGTCAAAAAATATGTGTCTTGCAGCAAGAACAATTGCTTTATTCACTTTGTCATTTTTCAATCTATTGCTTTGTTTTTAGACCCAGCATCAGTGTGAAGCTTTATCAGCAGGCAGAATGTTCCATCCTAGTAATTCACGTTTTTTTATTTTCTCTCTTCTCCTAAAACAGACTCATCTTTACTAAAAGAAATATTAAATCAGGTAACATTTACCCAAATGGCATCACAATTTACATCTTAATACAAAATAATAAGTCTCATTGTAATTCTCTTGAGCACGACCTATCCTGACACATCTTTTTTTTACTTGTAGACTTCAGTTTAATTTTACTTTTCCTTTGTTATTTTAACCAGCAACAAAGATTAATGCTTTGGGTTTCATAGCACAATGAAAAACTGGACAGTATTATATCAACATTTTCCCTTGTGGTTCCAAATCATTACCAGGGGATGAAACAGACAAACCATTTAAAATCATTAATAGAGTGTCAGCATCTCATTACAAATTTATTTTGTTCTTATGAATGAAGCTAAGTGGATATCACTTGTCCAACTTTTAGTTACCAGGTATCATGTTTTCTTATAGAACCCATGGCCTATATAGATAGTAGTGCATTGCATATATTGAATAAAAATTTTGTTACCTTGTTTATTTTCCCCATTTGCACTTTAAATTTTCAAGGACAATGTTTTAGTCATCACTTGATTTCTTATACATTGCTAAGAATAAGAGCTGATCCATTCATCTGAGAAATGGGGTAGTTACTAAGTGCCTATCATTGTTCAATGATGAATAAAAGGCAAGATCCCTGATTGTCCTAGTTATTCACATTCAGAAGGGTTTCTTAATGGTGAGAATAGAAGAAGAAAGTCCAACATGTACTATGTTGAATGTTGACAAATGCTATGGACCAATATAACATGAATAAAGATGGAGAATATAATGTAAAGGTGGGTTGTACTTTCAAAATGATTACAAGGGAAGACATTACTTAGATGATTGCCATGGGAACTCCTTCAGCCAATAGCCTTTAAGATACTGGTCCACTTTGTGCATGGTCTCATGTACTATAAATGCAGATGAAAACACGTGCAGGCCTCTTGGCTACTGGAATCAGTTCCAGTTCTGAGTGCACAGAGAGTACTGTGGATTGCTACCCTTTCTGTGAGTTTATCTGCAAATAAATAAACCTTTGTTTTACTCCATTCTCGGCTATTATGGAACTCTTCTGTATGTCAACAAATTACTGCCCAATGTGTCCTGAGTCCATGCCATTGCCAGGCTCTGCTCAGACCCCTGCCTACAACCTTCTCCCACCCCCACAGAGCTAAACCACCCTTCACAGATGAACTACCCCTCTGGCACACAACTGTGAATGATTTGCCTTGACTGGCTCACTGTGGCGACTTGACAATTTTCTGCTATCCGCACCTGCATGCCTGAGCCCCACCTACTAAGCAGCTGTTACTGCCACCCCCAGCTTTCTGCTATAACTCCTCCTCAGTTTCTCTTGCTTCTGCCAGACCTTCTCTGATCTGGCTGAGCTCTGACCCTGGGAGTAGGGGCTTTAAATTTGCACCTAGAACACAGGCTTGCATTACCAGTTCAGATTGAAGAATGTCTTGTGTATCGCAACTGCCTGCAAGCTCTGGGTTCCCTGATATTCTCCCCAACTCAAACCTTCTCCATAAGCAGGTGTACTGCTCTTATGTGATTAACGAAATTCATTAGTAATTCTAAGTATCAGGTAATTCAGGTACTGATCTAGGACCTGCCTTACTGCTGCAACTGTGACACCTGCTGACCAATCAAGATTATTACACCCACAACAATTTTCTAAAAATTGTAAATGGAAGTAAGGTAATTTAATAAATAAATAAATAAATGAATTTGAAAATTGTAAACCAACTCAAAGATAATGGCAGATAATAATGCCATCTTGTAATTTAACAACCTTTTTGTTTCTACTACGAATGGAATTCTNCAAGAGCTATATGAACTACCATGTAAATAAAATCTTATGGCCATGCTTACTACTGTCTTTGTTCTTAATGTTATATCCTTAATGAAATGGTTTGATAATGGAGTCCAGAATGAGAAACTTTAAGGAATGATACAGTCTTTAGCTGAAAGGATTCATACTATTTAAAATGATAACCTTAATTTGCAGGCAAAATTCAATCCATGTCAGTGGTTAATGAAACCTTACAAAATGGTACTGAGAGATTATGTGAAAGGTTTCATACTGTTGAAATTGACAATCAAAATCTGTTAAAAAAGTTATGATAAACTACCATATAGAACATCCCTCCAGGAAGGCAATCTACACACCATCTAGGGATGAGAAGATAACATAAAGAAAGAAACTTAAAACCTTGGAATCACATGTACAAAATGATAACCAGAAATTAATTGATTTGATGAAATCATTAGAAATATATACAGGTCAAGAGATTCAGGCTTTACAAAAGACAGTAATGAAAAGATTTGAATCAATCGAGGAACTTGTCAGAACTGATAAGCAAGGGAAGGAGGTACAGGCAAATAATTTAGCACTGCCAGTACCTCTCAGAGTCAGAGATGACTTACCAAGAGTTTTAGTTACTTATCCTGTTATTACCTCTGAAAAGCCAGTAAAAACTCAGTACCCAAATGGATACCCAGAATGTAAATAGAAACCTATAAATACAAAAGAAATTAAGCAAACAAGTAGTATCTTATGGTATGCATTCACCATTTGTTAGGAAGATGGTAAAGACATGGGCTTTAAGCAGTAGGTTTACTCCACATGATTGCCTCCAATTAGTCTCAGTGATGCTAGAAGATGGACCACAATTAGAGAGAAAGTGCTATTGGATAGAGGAGGCTAAATTTCTGGAACATCAAGGTAGACTCAAAGTATTTAAAACTTCCCAAGTTCAAATTCTTGTCAAGGGCCATTATGCTGATCCATTGAGTCAAGCTATTTACAATGAACACATCTTTTCCCTGTGCCATAGAGAAGCCTTGAATGCTTGTGACAGGATTCAAAAACCAATAAGAAAAATTGAATCATATGCAAGGTCATACAAGGCCAAAGAGAATCCTTTAGTGACTTTTTACAAAGATTAACTAAAATGGTACAAATATGGGTAACAGATCCAGACAACTTAGAATGTAAAATGGTACTTGGGCCTTTAAAGGTGAAATTAGCACCAGTGGATGAATGGATTCTGCACAAGTCAATGTTGAGTCATTTGACTTTAATACAAAGGCTTGGGTATGAGAAGCAATCTTTAAATTTATGAAGAAACATCAAAATATCAAATGTTTTAATTGTGGTAGAATAGGACATATGAGAAGGGATTGTAGGCAAGGCATTTCAAGAAATAATGTTTCCTCTGGGACGACAAAAATAGATGATCTCAACTTTCTGGATTATGTAGAAGTTGCAGCAAAGGCCAACATTGGAACAATGAATATAGTTCAACAAGAGACAAACAAGGTGATCTGCTATTATTGGGAAATTCCCTGGGGGCCTCTTGCAGGCCCCCATGTCAAACATGGTACAGTCATTCCCAGTCACTGTGGAGGACATGCCTCCCAAGGAAAATTAGAAAATCCGGGGTCTGTTTAAAAAATACTGCTATGGATAATAGAATATACATGGAGGATGAATCAAAAATTCCATTAGAAAATAGGAAACCTATATTTTGGCAGACTTCTATAAATGATCAAAGACCAAAGCTGAGAGTATAAAGAAATAGCATTGTAATTGAAGGATTACTGAACATGGGTGCAGATATGACTATTATTATTTTGACATTCGAATTGTCCTCTTCAGGAGGCAGGTGTTCAATTTCTAGGAATTAGAACCTTAACTCAAGTAAAACAAAGCACAAGATGGGTTGAATGCATAGGATCAGAAGGACAGAGAGGAGGGTTAAGGCTATTTGTGGCTAATACAGCAGTGAATCTATAGAGTTGTAATCTGTTGTAGCAATGGGATACCCAGATTAACATCACTGAAGTCTCAGAAATGGAACATAAATCAACTCATGCTTCTGGGAAGGATAGTATAAGGTACTATAAAAATAGTCACCTGTTTCAGGATGTTGCTTGTGTGTTTCTAGCTGCCCAAACTCCCAAAATAATCATTCAGAAACTGTTTTATTTAAATTACTATTTGGCCAATCACTTAAGTGTATTGCTAGCTAGCTCTTACATATAGTGTTAACCCATATCCATTATTTTATATTTTACCATGAGAGTTGTGACCTACCAGCAAGGTTCTGACTGACAGCTTATGTCTTTCTCTCTGGCAGTTCCATGTCTTCTCTCTGACTCTACCTCCTTTTCCCAGCAGTCAGTTTAGTTTTCCATGCCTAGCTTTGTTCTACCTTATCAAGCCATGCAGGTTTCTTCATTAACCAATGGTATTCACAACGTACAGAGGGGAATCCCACATCAGTCACCAACCTTTCAACTGTACAAAAACACAAAATAGCTAGCAAACTTTCAGATGTACCAATGGCCCTAGCTTTAAAATGGTTAAATAAGAAACCTATATGGGTTAAACAAGGTAATTTAACAATAGAGAAACTGCAGGCTTTAGAACACTTGATACAGGGACAACTAGATGATCAGCATATTGATGAACCAACCTTGGAATTATCTTATATTTG
This sequence comes from Ellobius talpinus, assembly GCA_001685095.1. Classification (NCBI taxonomy): domain Eukaryota; kingdom Metazoa; phylum Chordata; class Mammalia; order Rodentia; family Cricetidae; genus Ellobius; species Ellobius talpinus. Next base: position 8,923 of record LOJH01015241.1, on the reverse strand, counting down.
TTGTTAAAAATCCATAAAATCAATAATGGTGACAGATCTAAGAACTGTTAATAAGTTGATTCAACCAATGGGCCCTCTGAAATCTGGAATCCCTTTGCCTTCCCTATTGCTTAAAGGATGTCCACTGGAAATAATACATAAGCAATTTCCTAAATCTATAATTTACCATTGTATGAATGACATTTTGCTATCTGACTCAAATGCAGATGCTTCAAAAAGAACATATGAGGAAGTAGAGAAAGTTTTGCCTAGTTGGAGATTACAAATTTCTCCTAAGAAAACTACAAAGAAGAGATCCTATCAATTATATAGGTTATAAAATAGGTTTACAGAAAATTAGAACACAAAAAGCACAAATTATGGGAGATCAATTGCAGACTCTTAATGACTTCCATGGTTTGCTAGGAGACATTTCTACTCTATGGACTACTTCTGGGATAACAGCTGATCAAATAATTCATTTAAACAAAACCTTAGATGGAGACAGTCTTAATCACAGGGAATTAACAGCTGAAGCTGAGAAAAAAATTACTTTGAAGAGAAATTAGAGGAGGCACATGTGTATCATGTGGATACTAATCTTAACTGCATTCTAGTCATATGCAATTCCCCAGGTAGCTGTTTGTCTCTGTCATTCTTGCACCTTTTGGAAATTGCTTGATTGTACTTCCTATTTACTCAAGTAATATTATTTCCTTTCTCAGGTCTTTGTTGGGGTTGAAGACTAGATTGGGATAGTTACTTTCCTCTCATGACTTTGCCAAGCCATTTTAAATATGAGACTTAGACTCCTTAGGATAGAATGACCATTGAAACATTTAGCGTATGTTTCTTGTTTGAAGTTATCCATGCTGGTTGTAATTCTAATTTTTATGTATGTTTTCGCCTCTTCTTTTCCCTGGACAATATTTGATATTTGTTTTATTGTATATATTTTTAATTAGGCTTAGAACTTTCTTATTTAGATAAAAGGAGGAGGTGCTGTGGGAACTCCTTTAGCCAATAGCCTTTAAGATACCAGCCAAATTTGGGCATGGTTCCATCTATTATAAATGCAGACAAAAAGTTTGTGTAGGCCTCTTGGCTTCTAGATTTGGTCCTAGTTCCCTGCACATGCAGATGGCTGCAGATTGCTACCCTTTCTGTGACTTTATCCCCACATAAATAAACCTTTGTTATACCTCATTCTGGGTTATAGTGGAACTCTTTTGTATGCCAAAAGGAGATATTATTTGGGCAATGACCATAATAATATGTAGGTATGTGTGTATCAATGGGAGATGTTGTGGAATATTACTTTAACTATGTAAGGATGTACTATATTTGTTTATCCTGTGGAATATTATTGTAGCTGTGCAAAGGTGTGCTACATCTGTTTATGCTGCCTTTGCTTAATGGTGTGGTCTAATAAAAAGCTGAACAGCCACTAGCTAGTCAGTAGAGAGATAGACAGGGCAGGTGAGCATCAAGGATAAATAGAAGGGGGAAATATAGGTTCAGGGAGAATGAGAGAAGAAAGGAGAGAATGAGGGATAGAGAGGGAGATATCTTGGGCCAGCCAGGCAGATGGTCACCAGCCAACCAGATTTAGAGTAGGATATAAAGAATGAAAGAAAGGTAAAAAGTCTTGAGGCAAATATTGATGAAGAGAAGTATGTTAATTTAAGTTAAAAAAGAGCTAGCTAAAATGAGTATAAACTAAGGCAAACATTTATATATAATAATAAGTCTCTGTGTCATGATTTGGGGGCTGGTGGTCTTAAAAGTCTACCACATTTGGTGCACAGCCTGGGGCCTGAATTTCCACATAGCACACAAGAAATCTGTAAAAAATGAAAAATGTATACTGATCCTTACCTAGGTATTACTGTGCAACAGAGTACTTGAGCCACCAATATATTAAGTAGAAACAAAAGGCTAAGTAAAAACTTCTGCCACAGTATGACCATTAATTTCTAAGAGCTAGGGTGGTTGAATCCAGCTCTTGGTTAGATTTAGCTCCCAGTTGAACTAGCTCTCAGCCAGGGTCATGGGGCATAAATCTTAGCTCCTATGACCCAAGCAGGGTGGAGCCAGCCACCATCAGTGCAAAGCTGCAGAGGAGTCTAAGGTTTGGCTCACAGGGTCAAAGAATGCTACAGGAGCACAGTAAAGCAGGACCAGAATGAAAAAAAACCTAAACAGGGTACAGTGTACTTAAAAATATGTGTAGACACTGAAGAAAAAAATGGGAATAGGAAAAAAAATAGTTCAGATGAGATTTGGTACATTCAGGGTGGTATGGCCATAGATGGAAAAAATAGTTTAAAAATAGTAAAGTCTTTAAAGAGAGAGTAAGTAAAATAAGAAGAAAAAGCAACATAAAGATGGGAAGTACACAGGGACTCTAGATCTTGTATGGTGTTGTGTTTACTGAATTTTTTGAATGCTGATGAGTGAATAATAGTTTATGAGAGATATGAGATTATAAAAGGGACTGTTGAATTAAACCAGCCCAGAGAATTCAAGAATGTCTTAACTTTAAAATGGTATTTAGAAAATTTATTTTGTTGGTGGGGAGAAGTTATGCTTTTATTTCCACAGGAAATGAAAGGCTGTGGAATCCTTCAAAATTAATATAGACAAGATTTGATGGTTGTTGATGCAATGTGACCAGTTGCCTTAAGCTCTGACACTATAATTTATCTATCACAATGTTCTGTTACCTTAAACTGTGAGTCAAAATAAATTCCTTCTCCCTTAGCTTATTTTGTCAATGTGTTTTATCATAGCAATGTAAAAGTAATTAATACAATGACCATCAGGAAGTTAGGTAACAAGGAGAACCCATGGAGGAATCTCAGATCTCCCTGGTAAGGCAAAATAGAAGAGATTTCATGGGTGGACTGGGGCTGAGGGGGATAGGAACATGAGGGGTCATGTGGGGGTAGGGTGGAGGAGAGTACTGAAAGAGCTGACCATAAAAGGAGGGCATTTAAGTGTCAGGTGAAAATATTGTGCAATAGAAACGCCAAGGAATCTACAAATATGATTCCAGAGAAGAGTTCTTCCAATTACAGATATGTAGCCTTAACTGGTTGTGACCAGGCAAGACTACCAGTGGAAGGATTGGGACACCATCCCAGCCACATAACATTCGATCTTGCCTAAGGGTTGTGCTGGAAGTAAGCTTGGAGCAGAGATTATGGGAGTGCCCAAACATTGACTGGCCTAGCTAGAGACCCATGGTAGGAGAATGAGCCCATCCCTGACCCTGCCTGGAGCACCAGGACCCAAAGGCTGGGTATCCCAGAAACACCTAGTATAAAACCAAACTAATGATATTCTCCTATACTCACAGATTGGTGACTACTCCAGTTTTCATCAGAGAGGATTCTGGAAATTGATGGAAACATATGCAGAGACCCACAGTCAAATATTTGGCTGAGTTCTGAGAATCCTGCTGAAGAGAGAGAGAGAAATGATTATAGGAGCCAGAGGGATCAAGGACACCACAAGAAAACTCACAGAATCAACTAACCTGTACTCATAGGGCTCCCAGAGCCTGAACTGACAACCAAATAACCTGCAATGGACTGAACTAGGCACTCTGCATATATGTCACATTTGTGTAGGTTGGTCCTCTTGTGGGACTCCTAGCAGTGGGAGCAGTGGCTGTCTAATTTGCTGGCTTTTTGGACCCTTATCCTCATACTGGGTTGCCTTTCCCAGCCTTTAAACAAGGCAGAGTGCTTAGTCTTACCACAACTTGATATGTCATGTTTTGTCAATATCCATGGAAGGCCTGCCCTTTTCTAAATTGAAATGGAGGAGGAGTGTATGGGGGTAGCAGAGGGAGGTAATGGGGAAGAACTGAAAGCAGAAGAGGGAGGGGAAATTGGTCAGGATGTAAAATAAACAAATATATATTTATATAAGTAACTAATATAGTCACTCATTGTATATAGATTAGGGTCTGGTGTACATGGTAAGCATCTATGATATGTGCCAAATGAGTGACTGGCTTTCATCCTTTTATATGATAGTTAATAGCCCCAATGCTACAAAACAGACAGAGTATAAGCATTTTTATTTTAAAATATTGATTTCTTAATTTGATGAGTGAAAAACATATATCTTAGCAATGCCACATGTTTTATATACATGGTAAATTTGCTAAAATCAAACTGATGTCATATACATTACCTGATATGCATATTTTCAATGAAAACTCTCAAAATACAGTATTGATCAAGAATAAAATATGTTGCTCTAACTATAGCTGCCATGGTCTGCAATAGATCTCACTTCTTCCAATCTAGCTTGCACTTTCTCTTCTTTGACTAACATCAACAAAACTTCCTCATCTCTGTCACACTATAGAGCTTTGATTACTTGGTTGAGTGGATTCTAACATTAGGATTTTGATCTCCAGAAACATATTGTGTGTGATAACTACATATGTAATTTCCTGTATGTTCAATGTAAAAGAAACAGAGAAGAGACATTGGAAACATCACCAACATTATCACAAATATCCCTTACATCTATTTTCTAACATTTCTTTACATTTATGTGGAAACAACAGGAAACTAACTGTTAAGTAAGTGTTATGCACACATCTGCTAAATCAAAGTTGCAGCTTAAAGGTGTCAGAAGTTAGATGATTCATTCCTTGATTTAAATGGAAAATTACCTCTTCTAATTAAAGATAGGTAGTGACAGAAATTTTTTGATTCTTAGCATGGGGATGTGTTATAATGGCTTTTCTCTTTAATTAGTTCTAAAAGCTAGTGACTTGAATGAAAAACAAAACAGTATCAGCACCTGTGATTACCCTAGGAAGACCCTGACAATGAGTACCTCACAGCAGAAAGCTTTAAAACCTGAAAAAGTATGGGAGATGTATTCTACTCTGTACAGTTTTGCAGTGATCATAATACATTTATATCTCTTGTTCCAGGTGTAGTAATATATAATTCATAAGACACAGGTATCTTTTAACTCCAATGAGTTCATGGTCTAGCAGAATATTGAGGAAACATAATGAGGAGAAGAGTTCACAGATAACATATTAGTGTTGCTAAGGAGTATCTAGGAAAGGCACCTAAATCAGCTTTGTGACAGAACACAAAGAAGGGTTTATTTTTGTTATCATTGTACTGGGGATTGACAATTTTAAGAGGGTTTTAAAGAAATTTGAAATATAGCCCCAATAAAGACAATTGTATATTAAACCATCTTGTCTCCTCTTCTTTTTTCTCTACATTTCATTATTGAATCTTTAGGAGTTTACATTATGCAGCACAATTTTGTTCACCTTCCAGTCTCTCCATATTCCCTCCTCATCCCTGTNAAAAAAGAAGCAAACATTAAACCAAAGCAGAATAAAACAAAACAATCCACACCTGAAACAGAAAAATCTCTGCTACTCTTTATCTCCTGACTCTCCATCACCTCTTCATCTGTTCTGATGGCATTGGAGGCTTCAGTGTGTTATACAGTATACCCCTTTGTCCCATCAGCTTGTCTGGCAATTGTCTGTTGCAATGAGTCGCTGATCTGGTTTCAGGCCTCTGGTTTTGGTACACCACCCTCACTGGATCTTCAGCAGAAATCTTCTGAAGTATCTTGTGTCCTGGAGATCTTGCAAATATTGTTCAGAAGGACCAGTCCCTTCATAAGCTACAGCAGGACCTAGATGGGGTAGATGCTAGGGTGGGTCAACTCAAGGCCCAGTTGTGGACTGCGGTGTTAGTTAGCCAGACAGGTCAGATCAAGCCCTTAGAGCCACCTGCTTTGGATGTCGTTGAGGAGTCAGTTTCCCTACATGCATGTCCTCAGGGTAGATTCATGCTTACCTATGATGAGGGGTGGGGGCCCTTTCTCCTGAGTGAAGGGACCAGCTCTCTTGCTATATTAGCCAGCAAGAGGTAAAGCCAGCTTTCCCAGAGTAATGATGGGCAGGACTGTCTCAGTATAGCCCTCTGATTTGATTTATCATGATTTCTAAGGCCTCCAGAGGTGTTACTGGCCACAGACATCAACAGAGACCCCTTGCAGCTGGACCATGGACCCAGACATGGCTCTTAGCAGTAGCTTAGGTCTGGGCAACATCCTGGCTCTGGGTGAAAGGGATAGCCACTCAAGTGGGAATGGTTCCAACAGCCATGTAGTCTTCAAATACTACCAAAGACTCATGTTGTGGCCCCAACCCTGGGCCTCTATGTGACCATTAGTGGCAAAGCAAGCCCCAGACTTCAGGTCAGACCCCAGCCACAGTATGACCATGAACCCCCGACAAGATCCTTAGCAGCAACTGGGTGTGGCTATCACCACTGCCCCCAGCAGCAGCATGGCCCCAAGAAACTAGCTTGACCGTTGATCTTGGGTGTCTTCATAGCCTTTGATGGAAACAAGAGTATCAGACATCAGCAAGCAGAGAACCTGGCTGTGATTGAGCCATGGATCCTGCTTTGACCCTCAGCTTGGGCCCAGACATCACCATGTCATTGAGTAGCAGAGCAAGCTACTTAGATGTGGATTCATCCTGGTCATCTTTCACCAACCTGGACTCAGGTTGCTAGTTTGACCCTGGGCTTCTTCCTGGAACTTGGTGACCACCAGAGCCACATATGTCAATCAAGACCTTGGCCACTACAGGACCATGGACGCAGACATGGCCATTGGTGGCAGCCTGGGCTTGGATGACACCATGGCTCTGAGTGGCAACACAGGCTATCCATATCTGTATGGCCTCTGTTGTTGCATGGCCTCCTTAACTCCACTCAAGCCTCAGGCTCTGGCCAGATCCTCTGTAGGGGCCCTGGTGGTAATCTGTGCAAAAGAGCTCATTGCACACCCTGGCAGAAACTGGGCCATCCCAGACATAGTCTAAAGCATCAGTTTAGCCTGGACAACATCCTTGTTCTGAGTAGTAGCTCTGGGCACTCAGATCAGGATGGCTTTGATGGCACCGTGGCCTCTGGATATCAACAAGGCCACAGAATGTGGCCCAGGCCTCAGACTTCATATTGCCTTTGTTGGCACTATGACCTTTTATATTGCCTTTGGTGGGTATCAATAGAGACCTCAGCTGCAGTGGGAACACAGGCATAGACACGGTCCTCAGTAGCAGCCTAGACCTGGATGTCACCATGGCCCAGGGGGATGGCAAAAGCCACCCAGATCAGTACTCCCCAAGTGACAGCATGGTTTGTGAAACCAATCTCAGTCCCAGGAGGCAGCCCAGCCCACTAGAATCATCATGACACTCAATAGCAACAGGAGCACGGAAATAAACACAGACCCTGGCTACTCTAGGACCAGAGACCCACATATGGCCCTTTGTAGTCACCTGATCTGGACATCACCATGGTATCTGGTAGCAAACAAACCACCCTCCTCAGTCTACTCCTCACCACCATCACCATGGACCCAAGTATCAACCTGGCACCCAACATCTGCCTAATCCTCTACATCTACCTTTCTTCCTTTATGCATATTTCAATGGCATATGAACCATTCTGCTTCTCTAATTCTCTCAATTCTCTCCCTTTATTTTCTTAAAGTGAGGGGGCTGTGGTGATACTTTTGTGCTGTAATGAATATAGCTTGCCTGAATATCAGAGTGCAGAGCTAGCCCCACTAGTTTGCCATAGAGGCCAGGCAGTGGTGGCACAGACCTTTAATTCCAGCACTCAGGAGACAAAGACAGACAGATTTCTGTGAGTTCAAGACCATCCTGGACTACATGAGGTTTATCCAGTCTTAAGGAGAAACAGAGCCAGGCAGTGATGGCTCACACCTTTAATCCCAGTACTTGGGAGTCACATGCCTTTAATCCCAGGACTAGGGAGGTGGAGAACGGAAGGGATATGACTGGATGGAGAGAGAAATAGAAGAGGGGAGGAGACAGGAGCTCAGTGCATTCAGTTTGAGGTATTGTAGAGACAGGATACCATATTCGGTCTGAGGTGCATTCAGTCTGAGGACATACAGAGACAGGATACCTCATTTGATCCGAGGATTTCGTCAAGGTAAGAATTAGTGACTGGCTGCTCTGCTACTCTGCTCTTTCA
>LOJH01015240.1:0-16778 GCA_001685095.1 Ellobius talpinus | reverse complement strand
GTGTGTGTGTGTGTGTGTGAGAGAGAGAGAGAGAGAGAGAGAGAGAGAGAGGTAGGAGAGGTAGTAGGGTCTCACATAGCCCAAATTGGCCTGGAATTCATTTTGTAGCTGAGCATCACTTTGAACTCCTGACACTCCTGCATCTATCTCCTGACTGTTTGGATTATAGGTATTCACCACTATCCCTGGATATTTGTCTGATTATTCAGACCACCCCCACAAAGTTAAATACTGTTATTAGCTCCATTTCACAGTTGTATAAACTGAGGACTGGACTCTAAATTTTAGAAGGACTAAAGAGTTAACCAAATATGTGTATATTTATTATAGATAGGCAAAATGCTTATAGTGTAGAGGATTATTTAATAGCAAATGAGTATTAAATATAAAGAAAAGTTCCAAGATGCTAGAAAGCATAACACTTTGAAGAGCCTTAGTTTGGAGACAGATTACTTTAAAATTCTCAGTATCTATTGGAGAGCCACATAACAGCAGTGAAGCTAGTTGGTTTGTCTAAGCATGGCCATCATACAAACTGTGTCTCAAATTGCCCACTTACTAATGATAAGAAAATAAAACAAGGTCATATCTATAATTGTCTCCCTGCTTCTTTAATTGGTGAAGGCAATATCAACTGTGATTTTCCTTCTCAGTGGGATAGAATGCTTCAATGTTCTGAAAATTTAGCACAGATAGAATACATTGTCAGATAATGGTGAAATTTTTATCTGTGGTTTACTTCTAAAATAATTGCAAGGTAGACAGAGAACAAATTCAATCTGCAAATGATTTTACTTTACTTCTTAAAGCCTCTGCATTCAGACTGAGCTAGCCTAGGCAGTCAACTTGCTGTGGTTTAGGCATATTCCACCACCAGGATTTATCCCACTATGCTAGTAAGTGGGGCTGATAATTTTTAAAAGAGACTTGGGACCACGGCTGAATTGGTGTGTGATTTGAAGTGTTCTTATGTAACTCATTACTACAATTAAAATAGCTGTCCCTGATTCAGCCACATGGTCCATGCCCAACATAAAACTGATTGTCATGAGAAAACAAAGTCAAATATGAAGCAGAATCACTGTGCAAAAGACAGGTAAAAGTAGGGTACCTGTGTGCTGCCAGGGGCTACCTGAGCAGCTCAAGGGGGCAGAAGAACCTCGAACAGGTATATTCAGAATCAGTCACGAGCTTGTCGGGGTTGCTGCAAGTGCCTATCAAAAGTTTGCCTCTCCGGCATCCTTACTCTATTATAAGTTGCCTAGATCTGTCCATGGTAAAGATTCTAAGAAAATATTGCAAGGAGAGACACTTGGGACTGAGTGGGTAGGCAGGAGAAAGGACTAGGGGACTATAGTTTGCTCTCTGAGTGAAAATTAAACAAACGTCCCAGTGTGAATGCAGTATGGGCAAGTTACGTGGGACAGACATAAAAAATCAAGTCCCAAACCACTGTGGTCATTCAGAAATGTTTGCAACTTTTCACAAGGGCAGTGGTATTACTCCCAATTTCCTGGCCAAATATTTATTAAAGTAACCAAGGACTGAATATATGAAGCTGCCTCACATCGGCGCAACATCCTACTTTCCTTCTAGCTCTGAACTGTGAGGTACTGTCAAAAGAAAAAAAAAACACTCTTCCATACTCAAAATAGCTACGTTACGGAGGAGAGTTGGAACGTGTTCTGGGAGTGGGTGTGTTTGTTTGAGTTCAGTGTGTGCAGAAAAGGCAAGCCTCCACAGCCATTCACACACTTCTCTCCTCAGCGATGGCTACACAGACAGGCAGAGCTCCAGCCCACATCTCTAAATGGTAACGTACATCTATAAAGAGTATTTTGCTAACTATTTTGAAATACTTTATAAATAATAAGCATGTGTTTGCTTGATATATATGTATGTATATTTATTGACTCAACTTTTGCTAACTTTCTCTTGTGTCTGGTTGTGTGCGGTTACTTGTATTGTATGATTTCTGAGGTGTGACAAAGAGTTTTCCCCTAACTCCTATGTTAGTGATTCAAAAAATACCTCTTGAGATGGCCCCAGCACAGAACCTAAAATCCCCATATCGCTCTAAACATCTGATTTGGTCGCTGAAAGCAATTCTTGACATCAAAATGTTACATTCAGATATTAGGCAGTCACTAGAAATTAAAAAACTATGTAAAACAAAGAAATATGGGGCAATTGTTTCTGATACAATGTTAAGTTTCCAAAGAATGGAAAGTGACACGTAAAGTCTGGGTCATGTGCTAGCAAAATGTCATGGGGTGAAAACAAGTATATACACCCCAGTTCATGAACTTGAGCCTGTGGTAAAAGAAACCCAGCAGAGTTGGACAGGTTTTGTTGCTTTGTACTGAATGAGTGCTTTTCACAGTTTCTCATCCTCAGCTCCCTTTCTCTTCACAGTGTGTCTCACACCTCTCTGTGCTGAGCTCCGGAGGCTCCCAGTGACCTCTTGGTAATCAGCCTTGGCTGGGTCAAATCCCCACCCCTTGGAAAACTCACGGAGCCTGACGTCTGCCTGTGAGTAGCTTTCAGCAACGACCTCACAGGCAGCTACCCAGTCTCTCTTGGTAGCAAATTGCCAAACCAGGCCCGTTTCCTCAAAAGATGGTAGAGGACTTAGCAGCTTCCTATGTTGCTCTGAAATTGGAGAACGAAACCCTGCAGGCTCAAGTGAAGAGGCTCATGGAAGAAAATGCTGCCCTCCAAGCCCAGATACCAGAGCTCCAGAAATCCGGAGCAGCCAAAGAGAAAGAATCACTCCAAAAATACTCAGAGGCCCAAGAGCCCCCAGAGGCCTCAGAGCTACTGCAACCTCCAGCAGCCAGGACCTCACAAAAGCCCTGGGAACCCCCAGGGACCACAGAGCCCAGGGGACTCCCAGAAATCAAGGAGTCCCAGAAGCCCGCAGAGATCAAGGAGCCCCAGATTCCCCCAGAAACCAAGGAGTCTAGGGGACCCTCAGCCATCACAGAGTTCAGGGTATCCCCAGAGATCAAGGAGCCCCATACATCCCCAAAGTTCAAGGAGTATCGGGAACCCTGGGAGCCTCCAGAGGTCAATGAGTCCTGGGAGCCCCCAGAGTCCCTGGATTCCACAGCAGCCTGGGAACTCCAAGAGCCTTCAAAGACCAAGGAGGCCCCCAGTCTCCCAGAACTCCAGGAACTCTCAACCTGGAAGCCTCCAGCAGTCAAGAAGATCCAGAAGGCTCTGGAGTCCCCAGCAGCCCAGAAGCCCCAGACATCCTCAAGGGGTTATGAACTCCCAGCAGACTGGGAGGCAAGGCCCACAGGCATCCAGGGTACCCCAGTCATCAAGGAGCTCCAGAACTTACAGCTCCACAACCTTACAAATGATGAGGAGTCTCAGAAGGTTCCAGAATACCAGGAGACCTCATCACAGCCGGAGCCCCTTGAGCATCCAGCTACCCAGGAGTCTCTGGACTCCTCAGATACCGAGGAGTTCCTAGAACTCTCAGTACCTGAAGAGTCCCTAGAGTGCCTAATAGTTGCGGGAACAGGAACAGCTGCTGCCTTTCCACAGGCCCACGTTAGATTAGAGGCTGCAACTTTACCCCTAGAGTACCCAGTGGCCTTCAATGGGGATTCTCAGAAACTCTCTGAGTTTTTAGTTCAGTTGAGCAGCTATCTGAGAACCAGAGGGCACCTGTATCCCGCTGAAGCAGCTGTAGTAAGCTTTGTTGGCAGCTTCTTCTCAGGTGAGGCAGGAAGGTGGTTCCAGCCCTTAGCAGATACCCAAAGTCCTCTGCTGGAACAATTTGAAAGGTTTATTCGAGTGCTTCAAGACACTTTTGACGATCCAGAAAACATGGAAGTAGCTACACAAGGCCTCCCTCAGCTGCGCCAAGGGGAAAGCCTTGTCCAAAGATATGCAACCTGCTTCCATCTCCTTGCTCAAGAGTTAAATTTGGATGAAAGCACCTTCTGCATCCAATTTCAAGAAGAGCTTGCCAGTTCTATTCAAAATGAACTGTCTTGCACAAGTCCAGCCACCAGCCTATCGGATGTGATCATTCAGTGTGTCACCCTTGAAGAGGAGACAAGTGGTAAGGCTGATTCCAATTCATCATCCTCTGAAGAGGAAAATGGCTCTGAGAGTCCACCAACTGAAAATCAGGCTATTCAAGCTACAAGTAATCGACCTCACCTCAGTGAGGCTGAGCGGGCCCGACGCCGTGAAGGCCACTTGTGCCTCTACTGTGGCCATCCGGGTCATTTTGCCAGAGACTGCCCTGTCAAGCCTCATCATGCCCAGCAGGCGGGAAACATGGAGGCCCGGCGGTAAGGGGGATCCCGGGCGGGCCAATCTACAAGTATGCGTCCCCCTCTCTTCCCATATCTATGTCCAGTACCCTATGGCTAACTGTTGAGATTCGGCTTGGAAGACGGCAATTCTTTGAGCAAGCAATGGTGGATTCAGGCTCCTACAGAAACAGCATCGACCGCTCTGTGGTTCTTCGAGAGAAGATACCAATCCGCAATAACATCTTCCCTCTCATGCTCGAAACAGTCGATGGGCGTCCACTGATTAATGGACCCGTAACCAAAGAAACACCACCTGTTGAAGTAAAAATTGGAAACCATGTTGAAGAGCTCCAGTTTGACATTATTCACACACCACGTTACCCTCTGATTCTTGGAATCCACTGGCTTGAGACACACGACCCGAACATCGAGTGGAGTACCCGAACTGTGTCCTTTCCATCGCATTATTGTCATTACAATTGCTTCAGGCACAGGTGGAATCGAAGACGGCGTGATGAAATAATTGCAGGTTAGATGGTGGGTCCTAGTGACTTCTGCCTATCTGTCTTCTGTTACCTCAGCTGTCATCAGCATTTGCTGCTCTCTGAACGTCTCTCTGGCTATGAACTAAGGCTACCTGTACAATGACGCTGCCTCTTGGATGTTGGACTGAACCTGACGACTTCGAGCTGCTTTTCCACACCCACCTTGCATGCCTCCCTCTTTGAACCCTGTATTATGTGGGGCTATTTTAATTATAATTCATACTAACAATATGCATGACAATAGATGTTAGAACTAATACTGAATGTAGTTGTTAGACTGATTTTTATTATTTTCTAATCAAGATTACATTATCACACATTTTCGTTTTTTTTCCAATAAAAATAATTTTCAAGTGATATTTTTAAATAATCAATAAACAATGGAAACTGTTATTTTTGTTCATGTTGATTTATTGGGTTAGCTGAGCAAAGGGGTAAGGGACAAAAAAGTTGGGAGGGAGAAAGAGAGGGAGGGAGAGAGGGAGGGAGGGAGGGAGGGATGAAAAGGTGGGAGGGAGAAAAGCAAGATGTAAGAGGGATGAATGGGTGGGAGAGATGAAGGAGGGAGGGAGGGAAAGGGGAGGAATTGAAAAATGGAAAAGGGGAGGGAGAAGGGAGAAAGAGGAAAGGGAGGGACTTGGGAAAGACTTAAGATTTGAATGGAGTCCTGTGAAATCCCAGAGTGACTGGTCAGAGGAAGGTAATGTAGGAAGAGAGAGAGTCATAAAGGCTTGGATTTAGTATTGGGCAAAGTATGGAGTAATGTAGGTAGAGTCAAAAAGTTTGGGTAACATGTAGAGTAATAATGGCTTCGGCTTAGGAGTGGGTAAAGTATGGAGAGGTAAGCAGTAGTAAGGCTGAGAAAAGCATTTTGGAGAAACTGGGAAGAAATGAGAGTGGATTCTGAGGGGAGGGGTAAGGGGAGGGAAACTTCTGACAAAGGACAAACTGGCAGAGACACAAGCAGCTTTGAAACTTCTTGGACTTCAGAAGTTGACCAAAGAAGAGCACCAAAGCAGGTAATGAGACTCTATTGGTGACCTACCCCTCCCTGGAAATGGGCATGCATGGTTTATTCCATGCAGTGCCAGAACTTATCCTAGAAGACCTGAACAACTGCTCTTACTATGGCATATGAGCAGAGTGGTAGGAGTCAGTTTTTAACATAGAAGTCAGCTCTCCTACATTTACAGGTTCCTCTACCCTGCTAGCCATGCTGTGTGCATGGCTCACACAGAGAAAGCAAAGTCCTAAAAGACTCATGTCTTTGCGGCCCTGAGAGGGCCTATTGTCTTGACTTAAGTTACACACACACACACACACACACACACACACACACATATTCTGGATGTTTAGATCACTGGGTGAAAGGTGAAGAAGTTATCCATCCCCATATTAACTTGCTTTTGTGTTCTCAACTTCCCCCTTGGAATTTCATTGAAGCCATATGAATGAGATTGTTCTTACATAGATGATCAAATAAAAAGAGCCCCTCATTTCCTCCAGATACAGTATCAGGCGTCTTACACACATTAATTATATCGTTACTTCTGAAAAAAGCTAGTAAAGTAGTTGTGTATGTTTTTATTTTACAGTAAGCAGAGTACCCACATAGCTAGTCAGTCATACAGTTAGGAAGCAGAGGAGGCCTTTTGCACTACAGCATGTCAGTCTCCCAAGTGCCAAGTGCAGTGGTGAGTGCCAAACAAGACCATGGAAGCAAGAAGGCAGGCATGGGAACCCTAAAAAGGAGGGGAAATGGAGAGAGAAAAACTTCATAGCCCTCTTATATACTAGTTTCTTATCCCAGGTTCCCTTAACCTTACCTTCCCCACTTGTCATATCCTAAACTTCCCGTTTCAAGTCTTGGAAAACTTTGTTTCCTTTGAAACTAATGCCACACTCCCTTTTCAGATTCCCTGGTGGTTTCCAGAACAATTGCGTATTCAGCAACTGTGCATTACTTAAAACATCATGGCTAAAACTTTCTGCCTAGCCACCTCCAAACTGAAGCTAGATTCTGAGAAGCATTAAGGCCCATGTCCATGTTTATTACTAGCACTCACTTTTCTGAACAGTCTAATGTGTTTTGCCACTTTGTGGAGTGTAGAGAGGTTTCATGGGGAGTATATCCTATATTTTTTCTTCTCTACTTAATCCTACACTGCCTAGCCGAGGTACAGGGACACAATCGCCTGTATCTCTAATCTTGACAGCATAGCTTAATGTAACACTTGCACACAGAAGGTTATCCACAGCAACTCTGACTCAATATTTAAATATTATTCAAAGGGGGCTTATTGGTATAATATGGGTTTGTCTCCTGGTTTTTTCCCACTGCATTCACCCCTAACTTTAAAAAACTTCAAGCAACAACAACAAAAAGAATACCTTTTTTATTCAAACTTCCCTAGAGATATGAAGACCAAATGTGGCTATTTCCCTAGGACTGAGGATTCATGGAACACAGAGTTTTCTGTGCAAAACTGGGAGAATCCTGGGCAAAGTGAGATTGTTGATCATTTTACTTATGGCCTTCAGTTTTCTATTTAACTCTAAAGAGTTACTTAATGTCCACCCCTTCCTTTCAGAAAAGAATCAGCAACTATAATCAGAGAATCACATTCTGTGTGAACTAGAAAAGATACAGAAAAGCCTATTCCCTTAATCTTGTGCATGGAGTCAAGGAAGCTCAGAGAAGTGGAAATTACCTACCATAAATAAAATTATTCTGCTGTGCCAATATCAAATCCAGTGCGCTCTTTTCAAGTTGAGAAGCTATTCCAAGTCACTAATTAAAACTCAAGTCTGTGGCCAGCACTGAGTGAGGTTCTGTAGACAGTAATAAATAATGATGCGAGATGACTATAATGTGATCAGAAAGAGGAAAAAAGGGCAGCACTCTACACAGTTAGCAGGGATAATCCAATTCTGTATTCTATAGTAGCAACAAATATGCTACAACTGAAATGTATCAGTTGGTAAGGTTCAAAAGATCTGGGACTGGAGCTATGCCTTAGCAGGTAAGAGTGCATACTGTTCTTAAAGAAAACTCCAGTTCAGTTCCCAGCACCTACATCAGACAACTCATAAACACTTTTAACTGCAGTTCCAAGGGATCTGACACTGTCTTATGGCATCTTCAGGCAGCTGCACTTTTACAAACACACACACACACACACACACACACACACACACGAGGAAGGGGAGAGAATTAAAAGTGAAACAAATCCCTTTTTAAAAACTCATGATAACTTCTAGTTAATGACCACTTGATTTTTTACAAAAACTGCTAGATAAGATAATATCATTTTTATCCATTTCCACTGTACATATTATTATCTTTCTAAAAATTAAAAAAATGAAGCTTTCTTAATTCAGATTTCTTGTCAGGCTTCATACTGCCTAGAATTGTTGTATGTTATAATTGAACCCTGGGTGCTGGGAAAATAGCTCAGTCTCGAAAGTGCTTACTGTGTGAGGATGAGGACCTGAGTTCAGGACCCCAGCACTTAAGTAGAAGTGAGGTGTGGAGGCAAGCACTGGGAAGGAAGAAACAGGAGTGTCCCTGGAGCACACTGGCCAGCTAGTCTTGTAAAACTAGTAAAATAACCGGTCTCTAACAAGTAGAGAATGGGAGAAAAAAATACCCAAGTCAATCACTGGTCTCCATGTCCCACACATAAAAACACACATACATACACTCACAAAATTTTCCTGTCTCATTTCAAAACTGGGATTCTGGGATGCAGATAGAGCTCAGTGCTAAGAGTTTGGCTTGCATGCCCAAGCATGTGCAAGGTCCTGAGAGCTTGGGTTCTAGCCAATGTATGGCAGTGACTCTCAGGATGAATGTAATGACTCACAGGATGAGTGACTTTTACTCTGTATTAGCCACCGTAATAATTTTGATTCATTAGCCATAATTCATTAGCCTAGAAAATGATATTAATTGGTTAATTCACAAATAAGTATTCATTTAAACGAATACTTATTTTCACAGGCATGGAAAGAAAGGCAGAAAAAAGAAAAGAAGGAAGATAGAGCTATTTCTAAGCTATGACTCACAGTTACTGCTCTGACCACAATTTAACTGGAGAAGCTGTTGTGTTAGTATGCAGTGCTATGCACCCAGAGGACAGAGCACTGATTCTGCTATGGAGTAAAGAAAGGCATTTTGAGTTGGTTCTTTCAGGAATCTCATGGGAGCAAGAGAAAGGGAAGGATTTTCTATGTTGACTTTGTGCTAGGCTAAAAGATATCTACATAACTAAGTAGCTCAAAATTTATCCTGAAAAATATTTGGTCTCAAGTATTTTTCTGTTTTATATTTGAACATAGTTTTCTCCCCACTCCTAAAGTAATGTATACTTAAAACAACAAATCTGTATATGGCAGGCATCTATAACATAAAATAGTAAATGACCCCTACCACTTTTCCTCGCCTTCTATTACACAAGCTGGGAAGTAGAAATGTATAATTTGTTTCTATTTTAGTGATTTGATAAGGATATGAAAATCATAGGAATGAGGGATAAGACTGCCACCATATTTTTTCCTTTATAGATTTCATAAAGATATCAAATCAAAGGAATTAAAGTAAATCTGGCTAATTTTTTTCAAATGTTCTTGAGCAAGCAATAAAGCATACAATCATATTCAGAACAATATCCCTACCATTAAAATTTGAAAATCTAGTGATGATCAAAGACTCATGGATGCTAAAATTTACCTTTGCATGTAAGCCTTATTGGTTCTAACTTTTAAAGATTCTGTAAATACAAAAGTTTTTAACATTCTATAATGTTTTGATGGAAATGAGTTCCCTCAAGCTAACTTCCATAGATTGAACTGTTAATAAATCATCTTGGTACATTTTGTAACATCTCTTTTTAAATAGTTTTGCCAAATATCTCATGTTTCATGCTAATAAATTATTCTTTGAGCTGTCATGGTCCTTCCATAGAAGTCCATGTCTCAAACAATTACATAATTCTTAAAGTTTGCCTTTTATAAGACTACATATGGATAGATAATTTTTAAAATGCTTGCTTACTGTAGTAAATGTAGATGCCTAGCAATTGACTAGATGTAAAATTAAATGATAGGAGCAACTAAAGAGTCAAGAAATTAGGATTAAATTCCTGGGTTTGCCACTCTTTGGCCATACTTCATTTAGGGAAAGTACCAAATGAGAAAACTGATACTACAAAAGCGTTATGGAAGTTGAATGCGATTTAATAATATCTATTATTATAGTGCTTATAATAATAATATCCAAAGTCTTCAAGATACTGAAATGCCTGTTGAAACTCACTTCAGTTCAGCAGACTTGACTAAATACTATGTATTTACTCTGGTTCATTAAAGAAAAATTAAAGTCAGTTTGATAAAATTATTTTATTAAATGATGTTTTTTATAACCAAAGCATTGGCATATATATGTACTAGTGCTCTATTAACTACATTACCTGCCATGTCAGTCCTTCCCTGTGTTGGGTTGTGTTAATTAGATGATAACTTAGTATAATGAGTCTGAGCTTGTCTCTTCATTTATTTAGCACAAACTAAAGAGAAAAATCAGAAAAAAGTTAGTCTTTGTCTCCACCAAAAAAAGCATTAAATTAAAAAGATGAAATCCACAAGACAATTTTCATTCCCAATTTGCATGATTTCTAGGTAAAACTAATAGAAGGTTAAAAGGTCCAACTGTGCAGACCCATGAGTAAGTTCTAATGTCTATAGGAAACAACTGCCATCATGATTTAACATGACTATCAGGGCCTTGCTTCTGTTATTATTCTGTTCCACAGAAACTCAGATGTGTGAGAAAATTGGTGAAGGGTATTAGTTTGTAGAATGTGGGACATAGTCCAACACACTGGTGGGGAACAAAGAGGCAGGAACTAATAGCAACAGTAGTCAACTAACTGTCTGACTTGGCTCAAGTGGAGGGACCATTATGTATTCTGATACGGATGGAAATGGAATATGGCACAGAAACACAGAGAAGTCATATGTTCACAGTCCATCTGGCAACCTAAATTTCACATGAGAAAAAGAAAGCATGAAAATTTACAACCACACAGAACAGAATGTCTTCAATGCTATAGCTGAACTCACTGTTTTTCTTAGTCTTTCACATTGCTATTTTTCCTGTCAGTTATACCACAGATACCACATAACAGGCAACAAGCAAAGCAGCTGCACTGCCAGCAAAGTTCTGCTGATTATTAGGAGGAAAGTTGACTAAACTCTAATAAATTAAAGACATTCTCAGAAAGGTAAATACGGAAAAGAATTGCCACATTTCAACTTGTATTTTTAATACCACCTCCTGCTATAAAATTTGGCTTATGTTGAAGGAATGGAGAAAAAAAAACCAATCAGGGCCAAGTTAAAATAAAAGCACACTTAAGGGTTCACAATACTATCAGGCCTTGGTGTCACGTTCCTGTAATCCTAGCCCAAAAAAGGAAAGAAGAGGGGGACAACTGCTAATTCAAGGCCAACCTGGTCCACATAGTGAGTCCCAGGCTAGTTAAATAGTGAGACCCAACTCAAAAATATTTTTATGTATATGTAGCTGTTTGGGTTTTTTGTTTGTTTTATTTGCTTGCTTTGGGGAAGAGCTTGCTGCACAGCCTTGGTTAACCTAGAACTCATGTAGCCCAGGCTGGTTGCATACTCAAGACAGTCTTCCTGTCACATTAATCTAAGGATTTCAGGAATGAACCATAATATCTGGTTCATTTTTATTTTAATTCAATTTTGATTTTAATTAACACATAAAACACAGCATAATACATGTTAATGAGGTAGCATACAATGTCCTATACACATAGGCAATGCATCATGTTCAAATTAGGCTAGACATATTCAGTTCCACAAATATTTCTAATTTATTTTTTCTAATCTAACTTCTTATTTTGTATGTAATTTGTTTTATTCTTATCTCATACTCTGACTGCAGCTACCCCTCTCTTAAATCCTCCCAGTTTCCCCCAACAGCTCCGCTCTCTCCCACATTCTCTCTTTCTCCATTTCCCTTCAGAAAAGAGCAGATCTCCCAAGAATATCCACTGAACATGGCATAGTATGTTACAATAAGACTAGGCACAAACCCTCCTGTTGGGACTGGGTAAGGCAACCCAATAGGAGGAAAGGGTCTCAAGAGTAGCCAAAATAGTCAAAGAAACCCCCACTCCCACAAAAACACCAAGCTACATATCTACAGCATGTGTGCAGAGGACTTAGCGCAGACCCATGAAGGCTCCATGATTGTCACTTCAGTCTCTGTGAGCCTCTATGAACCCAGCTGGACTGTGTTCTCTGGTGTCCCAGAACACTCTGGCTCCTACAATTCATTTTCTCCTTCTTCCTCATTGTACAAGGGAAGAGACCTGATGGAGATCTCTACTTTGGGCTCTCCCTCTCTGCCTAATGGTTGGCTGTGAGTCTGTACCTGCTCCCATTAGCTACCAGAGGAAGCCTTTGTGATGATGATTGGCCTAGAGACCCAGGATTTAAAAAAATCAATAAAATTATTCTTATTGATATTCTGCTGTACTCATAGATTGGTGCCTGTCTAAATTGTGATTTCTTTATGATGAAAACTTTCAGAACAGTTAGTGATTTGAGCCAAACTAAGACAAAGACTTTGAACATTAAAGCCAAGAAAGCCATTGTGGCAAGGATATCCCAAGCCTGCAGAACTAGCATCATGTCAGGACATGACCTGAATGCTAGAGATGGAGCTACAGGTTATGTACCATCTTGGATTTCTGTTGTGCTCTGTAAAATTTGTTCCTTGTTATTTTACTATCTTCCTCTTTCACAATGGAAATGTTTACTTTGTGCCATTGAATCATTTTTCTCTTATTTTACTGGGACCCCCAACTAAGAGTATTTTAGTTCTCAGAGAACGGTCACTACTTAGACTCTTAAACAATGTTGGTAGTCTTAAGATTTTAAGAACTTTTAGAGCTGATTAAGGGTAATTTTCTTTATGAGATGGCCACAAGCCTTCAGGATACTGAGTGAAAAATGTTATGGTCTGAATATTGAAATGTCTCTACAGGCTCATGTGTAGAATTTTTGAGTTTCAGCTAGGGGAGCTATTTTGGAAGGTGGCAGGGCCAACGTGGAGAAAGAAGTTTACTGGAAGTGTACCTTTGAAGGCTACTGTCTGATTTTAGCTGCTTCCTTACTGAGTTCTTTCTGTCCAACATGTGGTAGGTTGCCTTTGTCACTTCCGCCACCATGATCTTCCACCTTATCACAAGCCAAAGATCAACCAAGCAAAGACCATGAACTAAAATCCTTGAAAATCTCAGCTAAAACAAATAATCCTTTACTTTATGTTGAACTCTTAGGTAATTTTTTTACAGCAATGCAAAAGTAATACACATACTGTAGAAAATTACTCAGTCATTTGGAATAACTGTATTTGAATGAATCAATAATTGAATTGAATGAAATTGAATGAAGTATTAATATATGACCCAGGATAGATAAAGTTGGTAGCCCTTATAAGCAGAAGAAGCTAGTCACCAAAGACAAAACCTGCACAGTTATATTAATTACAGATACATATTTAAAATTGCCAGATTAATAAAGATATTAAGATAGGATAATAGAGTGAAGTCAAAGTAGACAGACAATGAAAGAGAATGGGAGATTTTATATGTGCATACTCATGAGTATTATTCATAAATATGATGTCATGTAATCTGTGGAGAGTAGATAAAATTTGAGATCATCACATCAGAAAGATGTGACAGAAAGACAAATATTGCATGTTTTTTGCCCATATGTAGATTCTAGATTTTAACAGGACATGACGGCAGAAAACAAGGAGCGGAGGGAAAGGAGACAAGAGAGGGAGGTGGGGGGATATGATCAAGTGTATTACATACACACATGAAAATGTTACAAAGAAATCTATATTACATATTCATATATTCAGTAAAAATTTTTAAAAGGAAAGAACGATTGTTCATGGATAGGAAATTTATTTGGGGAGTATTGCATGTGTTCTAAAATAAAACAGTGGTTTAGGATTACACATAATTTTGTGAGTATATAAAAACATTGAACTGTAACTTTAAATAAGTGAATTTTATGGTTTCTGAAAAAATATTTAAATAATGCTGAAGAAAGAAACCTCAGGGAAATGAAACATAGCATTGCAGTTGCATTGATTGCATTCATCCCACTTTTGACATTTTGTAGCTGTGTTTTGAAAAAGCCAAGTTAACTTTCCTCTGCCTTAGGTTTCTTGTCTGTGAAAGTAAAAGAGCAAATCCTTAAAGCTGTGACAATTAAATGAGATGATGCATGTAACAAACTAAGTACCACAACTGTCATATAGTAAATGCTCAACAAATCATTGTAATTATGAGCATGTTTCAATAATCCAATCCTTGTCTTACTTCTTAGACATTCCATTGTGTTCTCAGTTTCCTCATGGTAAATTCAAGCAAACAGTTTACTAAATGTCCTCAATCCAGTCTAAGGTGCTAGATAGACAGATTTAACCATTTTCTTTATTTGTTGCCATGTTTTCTTGCCTACTTTTGACAAGGGGTGGGTGATAAAATGAGAGTGAACACATTAGAGAAATGGAATATAAGCCTAAGTAAACAGCAGAGTGAATACCATTGAATACCATGTCTTTCAATCATACGGCTATCAGTCTCACACACATTTAAAAAATAGGAAACAGTTGCTATGTGCTAGCCTGTTAGAAATTCTAGTAAGAGAAATGAACATTAATTGGTAAAAACAAGTTAATACATACAAATTTTAGTGACACAAAACAGAGCCACTCACACTCAGAAACTCATTAGATGAAGTTTTCTGATAGTCTGAGGAGTGACATATAAACTTGGGTCAAAGAAGGATGTATCTGTACGTGACAATATAGGGACTTCGGATTATATATAATGTAAACTTGGGACTTCAGCTAGAATGCCAGTGAATAGCATTGTCTGAGTTCATACCCAGGTTATGCAAGCAGTATCTCCACTCAAGCATACACAGTGTCTTCTTATATTTTGTTTCAGGCCCTTTGCTAAAGTCCTTTCAAATTCAAGTCTTTTCAGACTGTGACTACTTAAGAAAGTTTAAGGGTATTAATACCACTGAAGGATTATCCTTGACTCAGTGGGAACCTGGTAGACCAGTGGCATAGACTCCTCTTCCTTGTGTCTGAGAGGCTTTGTTTCTATGGCAACCTGGCAGATAGCCCCTTGTCACAAAACAGTTTCAATAACATTCCTTAGCAGTAATTTTCTTTTATTTGATTTTATTAGCACATGTTTATTGCACAAAAAGATGGGCTTCTTTATCATCCTCTCATGTAGGACTATCATGCATTTTGAACTTTGTTCTTACTCACTCCTTCCATTACTATTTGATGCTGCTCCCCTTCAGTTTGTCCTCTTCTTCTTCCTAAATGCCATCTCCTTTTCTTTCAAGTCTTATTTTTTGTCTGAGTTCTTCACATGAGAAAGCATGGAATATTAGCTGTGTCTCATTCTCCCTGTTCACTTTCCAGTTCTTCTTAGGATTGCCTTTCATACAAACCACCAACATTCAAGTTTCCCTTCTTTATTTTGGAGAAACACAAAGTAAAACGTTGAAGCTCTTTTCCATCCAGGCAAAGGTCATGGTTTGTTGCTCAAGAAAAGGGGAGGAATTTAGTGACTGTGGAGAAGTTAGGATTATATTTAAATATGGAGCAGAAAATTCCCTGGAGTTTTAGGCAGAGAAATAACTCTATGTGTGTGTGCTTGTGTGTGTACGTGCACGCGCATGTTTATGCATGTATGCACATTGGATTGTAAAACCTGACCGGTTCACTTTCAGAGAAACACAATACCTGCAAGGGAACACTAGATTTGTAGCCAATAAAATGTGTTTTAATAACATCCAACTTTACTGCTTCACATATGTGAAATCTCAAAAAAAGTGCCTTAATCTCTCCAAGCTTTACACAGTCATTTGTCAACCGAAGACAGTTACATCCCTTTCACCAAGACTGTTGGGAATATCAAACAATACCTCCCGAAAAGTGAACATTCTTTGTAATCTATAAAAATCCATCTAAATACATGACATTTTTATACTTTGAGCACAGTAAATAACATCACACTGTTTTCAGGTGAAAATGAATAAATTGTTTTAATGAGTCTTAACACTGGTGCCAAGTTGGATGTATTGAGGCATTGCGTACTTACTGATAAATATGTTCCCGTACTTTATCATAGCTGATCCTCTAAGCTTTAAAAGAAAAAAAAATCTACCTCTTGAAACAGCTGGAAAAAACAGAACAGTTCCCATTCTTCATTTCCAACAGCTGGATAATATGGAATGGCCTCCATCTGACCTTGAGAACCTACAAATGTCCAATCCTGAGTCTAGTAAACTCAGTACTTGATGATAATTATTTTAATCTCAGAATGCATTAATTGCCAGAAGTCAAAAAAGTAGAGAAATCACAAATGACAGGGCTTTTCCAGTATACTACAAGTTGCCAACATCTGGATGAGCCATTTATCAGTGGAAGAGCAAGCATACCAAACATACCAGCAAGGAATTTGATACATAAATTTGGAGGTGTTGCATAGCTATGTCCAATAATAATTTAATTATCAGCATCAGCCATATTACCATTCTGTGCAAGACATCCCACTAATAGAGAACATTTGTTTGTAATAACTCAATCCCTGTTAAAGGTGATTTCGACAATTATTAATTATAAAAGTGCATGTTTCAGAGAAAGTTTTAAGTGAGAGAGGAACTCAAACCTGGATAACCTCCAACGAGAGAGTTGTGTATGTGTAACTTCTCTTTTTTTTTATTTCAGACACTTTTTTATTGTTATTAAAAAAAATTTTAACCACCTCCTCCCCTCCTCCCAATTCCCTCCCCATTCTCCCATCCCCCCTCC
>LOJH01015239.1:0-18050 GCA_001685095.1 Ellobius talpinus | reverse complement strand
AGGAAGGAAGGAAGGAAGCCCAAGGAAATAGTACTGTGATTGTAAATGCTTCCTCTCCGTCAAGAAACAACAGGCCTCTCCTGTCCAGATCTGCATGAAATGAACTCTTCCATTCACACAGAGGCTATCTGCTGTCACCTTAGGCTACAGGTCTCAGGAGCTGAAGAAAGGGAAGTTTCCATCCATTCTATTGCCTCCGCAGAATTCTCAGCTGCCAACACATGGTGTGAGTGTGGGTCTGAGCCAACTTTGGTGTTCTTAAGGAAGAAGCTTAACATTCTGAGCTCCTTAGCTATGGTCCTGGACACTTAGCCATTCAGCTTTTCTATGTGCAGCTGCTGTGTGCAGCCTTTGGAAGAGAGGCACCGCCTGTGAACCAGGCACAGGGAGACGCACCTGCTGTCCCAGCCCTTGAGAGGCTGGCGCAAAAGGATCACCAACTCAAGGCTGTGTTATAGGACCTTGTCTTTGAAGGGGAGGGAACCTATGAGAACAACTCAGTCTATAAAGTGCTTGCTGAACAAACAAAAGGATTTAAGGTTGAACATCAGGACTCATACAAAAAATAAATAAAAAGTTTAAAAAGCACACGTGGAGGTATGTTTTTGTCATCCCAGCAAGGGGGAGCAGAAGCAGGGAGATTCTTAGGGTTCACTGGCCCTCATCCAGTATATCCAAGTCAGTGAGCTTCAGGCCAGTGAGAGACTGACTCCAAACCAAAGTAGACCGCTCCTGAGGAATGGTCCTGAGGGTGACCTCTGGCTTCAGTACAGCTCCAGTACAGACACCCACCCTACCCCCACTCACAAGCATCAGAGTATTGCATGAAAGCTCATATTCAAGGTGAAACTGGAGAAGTTCTGGTGGAGGCAAAGCAGAAGTGACTGGCCCAGAGCCCCGGAGCTGAGAAGCGACAGATCTGGGATTAAGTTGTGTCAGCCTGAGTTAAAACACACACTCTTTGACTGGTTCCTTGGCACTCCGCCTAGGCCAGCCTCTTCTGCCCTCTGAAACTTGTACTCTGGATCCGCATCTGGTCTGTTCCCAGATGTCTCCTGCTCCTTCTGTTCTGCTCTCCAGGCCTGTGCACATGAAGGCCATTTCTCACGCTCACAACCCTCTTCCACAGGGCTGATTGTAGCCAGTCTTCTGATTCCAGCCTAAGCCCCACTGCCCGGAAACCTTCCCACCTCCCCCTCTGAATCGGTGACTGCTCTCTCTTCTGCTCTATGGCTAGGCTGATCCATATGGAGTCAGATGTGTAAACCCCCATCCTTGTGTTTGATCCTCCAATACCCTGGGGCCTCGAGAGCAGCGTCTGTAGCTGGCTTTCCTCTGAGGTGTCAGACCATGTGTTATTTTTAGAATGTGTGCGTTAGATTAAGACTGACCAAACTCCCAGAAGTCATCTTCCTGATGGGTCAAAGTCCAATAAAAATTCCAGCCTTTCGATTCCTTCCTGATTGGTCCAGGCAGTATTCCTGAGTCAGCATAACTGATCTCTGACTTAAAGAAAAATAAAAATAAAAAAAAGCCTGGTCTTGGAAAGTGGATGTGGGAAGAATTGGGAGAGACAGAAGAATATGATCAAAATTCAAAGAACTAATTTAAAAGTACTTTTAATGCCTGGTGTAACCTTTGACCTCTGACTTCACTTACAGCCCAACACTGCCGTCTACGTCATCTCCCTGCCCCCAACCCCGAATGAGATCAAACTTCCCTTTCCATTCAATTTAGCTCAAGTACTTGGGAGCCAGAGCAGGGCTCCAGAGGCAAGAAAAGCAGCCCACCTCACCCATAAAAAAAATGTAAAGGCACCTGACATGAGTTCGATCCCTGACTGAGAACCACAGGGTAGAGAGTGAGCCAGCTGCTGCAAGCTGTACACATTCACACAGATACACACACACACACACACATGCACACTACATAAATAAGTATAAACTTTAAAACTTTTAAAATAAGCTTGTTCTTGATTTTGTTTAGTTTTAGGCTTTTATTTTTGAAATAAGGTCTCCTGTGCCCCAAGGATAGCCTGAAGCTCAGTATGTATGTATGTACTTACGTATGTGAGAATGACCTTGACCTTGGGCTTCTAAGGTTTCTGCCTCTACCTCCCAAGTTCTGGGACTGCAGGTGTGTGGCTTCATGCCTGCTAGGCAAGCGCTCTACCAACTGCGCTTCATCTCCAGACCCCGGAAGAACTTGGTATGGGGCCAACAACACGCAGAAGGGCAGGGTCAATGTGAGCAGAGGGGCTGCTTCACATCGGCGATCAGCATGCAGTCAGGAGTGACCAGGGCTCTGGCTTGTCTTCTAGTCTCCACTTCACCCTAACAGCAACCATCTTGACTTCTACCTGGCCTTATTATGCCTCTTTCATACCTCTTTATACATGGATCTTACAGTGGGCCCCTTCCTGGCTCGCTTTTTTCAACTTCGTAGCTTGTGAGATGCATTCATGTGGCTGTAATGCTCTGGGCTTTTTCATTGTAATGGCTGTGGAAGAGTCCGTTGAATGAACATCGGCCATGTTTCATTTGTAGTTATAGGTGAGTGTTTGGCTAGTTTCTGATTCAGGTCTATTATGAACAATTCATTCATATGTGTATCCTCTGGGCAATATGTAAATACATTTCTGTTTAATTGAGATTGTGTTATATATAAAGACAAATTTACAGAGGTTTGACAACTTTATATCATAAGTCTTCTAACATATATATAATATATATATAATTTTGGAATTTGCATATGTACAATTTTGTACTCTCACAGTTCCTGTCTAATCTTTACACCCTCTCTTTCTGAACTTCTCTTTCTTATTGAACTCCATCAAACCACCAGCAGTGTTCAGTAGAACATTTAATGCTGAGCATTCTTGTTCCAAAAATTACAGAAAAACTCTTTAATTGTTCTCACTTAGTATGCTTTGCACTGTAGGGGTTTTTAGATATTTTTGTAGCAGAAAATGAATACTTCTTTTCTAAGTGTGCTGAGTTTCTTTTATAATGAATGGATAGTAAATGCCGTCAAATGCTGCCGCCACGAGTGTGTTTGCTGCTAGCACGATTCGGGTGCTTGAGTCTGGAGTGTTAAATCACCCTTGTTTTACCAGAATGACCCTCACATGGTTGTGAAGTTGGATAGCTTCCTAAATGTCTGGATGTATAGCTTGGAATGTCTTATTTGGACTTTCTGTTCCTGCTGTCATGAAAAAGGTTGGACTTCTATCTTTCCTTTTTAAAAGATGTTATTTTATTTTTGTATGTGGGGTGGGGTGGTGCACATGTGTGGGTACCTGCAGAGACCAGAAGAAAGTGTCAGATTACCTGGAGCTGAAGGCAGAGGTGGCTGCAAACTGCTGACCGTGGGACCAGGGAACTAAACCCAGGTCTTTTGTGGGGCACTGTGCACCTAACCACTGGGCCGTCTCTTCAGCCCCTTGTCTTCACATTTATCTTTAATTTTGTAGTGGATTGGTTTTAAATACAGCTTGACTATTCTCTTACTACTCATAGATAGGTACACACACACACTTCCTTCAGTAGATTTTGGTTCTATTATTACCTTAGCAAACTGCACTGAGCTTCTAGTCTTTCTCTTATTAAAACAGAAAGCTTTCCCAAAGATAACACAGTCTTGAGCCAAGTCCTGTTTTAGCCACTCAGTGGCCATGTGTCCCCTGGCAGGTCCCAGATCCTCTCAGCCTGTTTCTTCATCGATGACATGAGATTGTGAAATAAATTAGACAAATCGTAAGAAAGCACCTGGCACAGGCAGATGCCCAGCAAGCCCTAGTTCTTACCACTTCCTTCTGCAAAGATTTCCAAACCCAGAAAAATATCGCCTTCCATGTGTACAGGGCTCGGCTGAGAGCTAAGATTCCAGTGTGGAAAATGCAGTTAGAGCAGAAGTCTGTAATGTTCTGTAGTGTTTTATAAAATTTTTAAAAACTAGTACCTCAATTTTGAAAATTAGATAAATGTTGCCAGAATTATCATAGCCAATGCCACAAATTCCTCCGCTTGGGCTTGGTAGTAATGGTGTGTTGAGCATTTGGAAGAGGCAGAAATACAGTCCCTCTGCTATGTAAAACAGTCTGTATGTGGAGAAGTCAGAGCAGGAGCACACTTTCAAACAAAGCGTGTCTTTCTGCAGTTGTAATTCCAGTGTTATTGGCCAGTGTACAATAAACCATCAAGCAGGCCCTAGAGCAGCAATGGGGAGGAGAGTTCAGAGTGCCTGGAATTATGGCCTTTGCCGTAATTTGAAATGAGAATCAGGTGGTTGTCTAAGGTCTAGCTATATCTAAAACTAAAGGCAGAAGTTCAGAACTGGGCAGAAAAGACCGAGTCCAAAGAAAGCTGAATTGTTTTGTTTTGTTTGACACAGGGTCTCTCTGTGTAGCCCTGGTTATCCTAGAACTCACTCTGTAGACCAGGCTGGCCTCAAACTCTGATCTGCTTGCTTCTGCCTCCCAAGTGCTGGGATTAAAGGCTTGCACTACTACCACCTAGCAGAAAGCTGAACCTTTTGAACACGAAAAACCAGTGCTCCAAATAGCACCATCATACTTATCCTGTTATTCTTGACTCTCAGCGATAGTCATATGTGGCATCTAAATGACCTCTGCACAAAATTTAGACTTGGCTCAAACTGTGAGCCATTTGTGACGTAGATATGGTATAACTGAAGCCTGGAAGACAGTCTATCTCAGGCCAGGTCCTTGCTAGCAATTACATTTCCACACCCATAATGTAAAGTATAGTACATGCCTGCCTCACAGGACCACCGTGAGAATGGGAGGATACTTGCTCACATCTATGAAGTGTGTGATACCGGGAACATGTTCAGTAAATCGCAGTGGCTGTGGTGCTGGTGCTGACGGGTGATAATGACAATGAGGACAGCATCCCTCGCTCTGGGAGAGAGGATGGTGAGACAGCATCTGTATTCTTTTTACAAAAGCTAGAGGAGAATCTTGAGCCAGCTCTTGTCTAAAAGACACAATTACTGTATGGAACCTAAGCCTAGATACATGGGCTTACATGAATGAGCTGTGTTGCAGATTTAGGTTTTCCCAAAAGCATAACCTGAGGCAGGAACTGCAGGTAATGTTTACAGAGGGCAGAGGATAAAGGGACAGGGGAGGGAAGGAACATCAGCCTAAGCATGTATTATTGAGGTCACTGAAGGTCACCAGACCTTGGAGATGTGTACAGTCTGTGGTCCAGGGCTCTCTCTTGCAAAAATGGTCTTCTAGTGTCTTTAATGCCCCCATAAGTCAAGGGGTATCTTTAAGAGTTGTAACTCCCCTGTTCTCCAAAGCACTTGTCTAAGCTTCAGAAACAAACCCTTTGCTGTATGAACTCAAGTTATTAGAGTCAATTTAATCATCTGTGAAATGGGAATAATAGCAGAAACCAGCTCCTGGGTTATTCCTGGGCCATAAAAGCAAATCAACATAGACTCCCTTGGCTTGGGTCCTACTGTGTCAAAAATTTCCATAACTAGTTATACTTGATCTTAATATTTTCATTCCCCAGGGAAGGTTGGACTGTGAGCACACCAAGACGCAAAGGACCTGTCCAATTGGGAAGAGCATAGTCATAGAGCATTGCTAAGAGGTGGGACCAGTGTAGCTTGGGGTTCAGGTGGGCCAGCACCAGGGGTCCAGAAACCCACTGGACAGGTAGAGCGCATGGTGGGATGCTAGCAGCAGAATGACTCAGGCCTGCAGACAGACAGCAGGGCCCCTGACATAACTGGGGTGCACAAATAAGGCTCCTGCTTCTGGAGTTAGGGCAGGGAGCTGACAGAGGTGGACTGGAAGGAAGGCCCGAAGCAACACCTGTGTATGAAGGAGCTCTGTGGGCCTGTGAGCAGACAGGAAGACAAGGTAGGAGCCCAGGGAATGAACCCTGTCCACAAAGAGGATCTCAGGGCTCCTTTGGATAATAAATTCAATTTAATACTGTGTGCTTATAATAATTATAGTACTTATAACCTGAAAATGATTGAACTATAGGGAAAGAAACCAGAGCCTGTCAGGGATGGGGTGGTGAAATGGGATTGATTGCAGTCACCTGAGAACTAAGGGGACCTGAGGACTGTTCTGTGTCTTCACTGTGGGGGTAGCTACCTGACAGCATGCTGTGGCCAAAACTTATGAGCCAGTATTTTAAGAGGGGGGACTGTCACTGAATTGAAAGCACGCTTTTATTTTAACGGGAAATAAAGAAGGCACACAATAGTATTTCTCCAATTGTCCCCAGCACCTGCCCATCCAAAGAACAGAAAGCAGCAAAAGCCAAAGCCTTAAAGCCTGGGTAGAAGAATGGAGGGGGAGCTGCGATTCAGGCTACAAGGAGAAGCACACAGGGGAGCAGAGAGTGGGAACAGCCAGCCCAGGCTTGCGCAGACAAAAGATAGGCTCCGTGCAGGAGAAGACAAAAGATGGGCTTTGAGGAAGAGAGCATTGATGGAAGTGGTCGCCCAGAGAGGATTTGAAATTCTGCTCAGAGGGACAGACTCTTCAGTGGCAGGGAGAGCTGAAAGATGCCTCTCACCCACGCATTTACCATTTCCAGAACTTTCCATCGCTTCATGCAGATATGCACAGCCATCTGTTTTCATTTCCCTTCGGCCTGGATAACTTCCTTTAATATTTCATAAGCTACAGATGTGCTAGTCATAAATTTGCTCAGCTTTCATTTATCAAAAAATATGCTTTGTTTTACACTCATCACTGAAGAATATTTTTACAAGGTAATAGAATTCTAAGATGATGGGTTTTATTTCTTTTAAAATGTTAAAGGTGTCATTTCGTTGTCTCTGGATCTGCCTTGGTTTTGAGCCAGAGGGTTTTTCTTTTCTGTTCTAATTGTGATGTGTCCTTTATTGCTTTTTAAGACCTTAATCGTTGTCTCTCTCAAATGATGATGGCTTATCTGTCACTTTCTTTCCTTTATTTCATTTTATTGGGTCTTCACTTTATTTTTTAGGTGTAATTTGCTTTGCTTTTTTATCCTTGGTGTGGGGGGGAGTGGGGGTGGAGAGCTTCTGGAATTTGGGAGGTTGGTACTTTTCCTAGGATTTCAGGAAATTTCGAGCCTTGTTTGCTCAGATACCCCTCTGACTCAGCCACCTCTCTATTCTACCCTGTGGGGCTCCATTTAACCCACTGATCTTCATTCCTTATGGCACTGGGACTCCAGGATGTGTTCTTTCAGCTTTCCATCATTCTCTCCTTCTCTTTGAATTGTGTCTCTATGATCCTCTTTCAGTTTACTGGTATTTTCCTTTACTGTATCTGAATACGGTGTTCTTGTTTTCACCTCTAGGATTTCCATTTGGTCTTTCAAAATATTTCTCTGCCAGTATTTCCCATCTGTTCACTCATTGCATCCATCTTTTTCTTAAATTCTTGAAAATTGGTAATAGCTATTTTACAGTCCATGTATGTCACTCCTGTCTGTCTATACTCTCAGGAACTCCTTCTATTAGCTAATTTTCCTCAGGATCTTGACCATATTTTATTGTTTCTACATGTCTCTAATTGCGCATGTGTGTGTGTCTGGTCTGTGTGTTAGCACACATGTATACATATTGTGTGCATGTGGATGCCAGAAGTCAATGATGGGTGTCTATTTCAGTTTCTCCCCCTTATTTTCTGAAGCAGAGTCTCTCAGTGAACCTGGATCCCATTGGTTCAGCTAGGCTGGCTGGCCAATGTGTCCGCTTGTCTAAACCTCCACCATCATCATCACCCCTCCCCCAGCACAGAGATTACAGATATGTTCTACCACATTGCACCTGGCTTTTATAAGTCACTTCTTTATAGCATGATGGACACAGTGAAGGCTCTATTGCTGAGTGCTTGGACTTCATTTAGCGGGCCTTGGACTTTGCTCTGGGTAATGGTTAATTTGTTGGTGAATCTGCCTGATTCCCTTTCCAAGACCTGTTTTCTGAACTTGGTTAAAGCAAATCTAGGTACACTCTCCCATTAAGACAAAGTAGCTTTACCACTAACTGTGGCTCTTAGTAGGCTCTTAGTTGAGTGCCTGAGGTGGTTAGCAAAGCCTCTGAGCTATGGATGCTTTAGAAGTCCCATATCTCCAGCCTCATGATTCTCCATTGAGCTCTTATCTCTGCTGAGCCTTGTGGAGTCTCGTCCTGCATGCATGCCACTTAATTTTGGAAGCATTAAGGGGACAATGCATCTCTCTGAAGCTCCTCTCCCTGTAGCTTGCTTCTCTCCGGCATTCTAGCCCATAAACCCTGTTTCCCTCGACAGTTCCCATCCCTGTCCACACCTCCTCAGGTCAGCTAGTCTGCCTTATTCTCTGCCCATCACACCTTTGAAGGCGGCAGAGGCAGGAGGATCTCTGTCAGTTTGAGGCCAGCCTGGTCTCTGCGAGCAGGTGGCGAGGTCACGGGTCCGGAGACTTCTTCCGACTGCAGCTCAGTCCACCTTGTACCAGCGACCCTTACTTCTGTTCTCTCGGCCTTAGTGCCATCTTCCTTGACACCCCTGTGCCATGAGAGCTAAGTGGAGGAAGAAGAGAATGCACAGACTGAAGCACAAGAAAAGAAAGATGAGACAGAGGTCCAAGGAAACTCACCTGTCCACCCATGAAGACTAGACTATCTCATCTACCTCTTCCAGAAAGCCTGTAGCACTGTCTAGGCTAAGCATCTGCTCCTTTAGACTTTCATGTTCTGTGATCTTCATCCAAGTTTATCACTCATCCTTTGTTGTCGTTGTCCAGTTAGGGCCAGTCCTTCCCACCCTTCACCCTACCTTCAAGTGAATGACTCATCTCAGAGTTGCCATGGCCTAGCACAGGTCTTGGCAAACAGTTTATAAAGGGCCAGATGGTGAGTACTTTAGACCTTGCAAATCAACTTTGCCACTGTAGCACGAATGCAATACATAGATAATGAATAAAATATAAAGCATTACTGGAACAAAAACAGGCAGTTCTAGCTTGGTAGTCCCTAGTTGGATGCACAGTGTGAGCCAAGTGTTCACTGATGATGTAATAGGTAACAATGGAGTCTTGCTGAAGGCATCAGAGGAGATGGAAAAGACAAAGCGAATCAAATCCATTTCCTAAGAACAGGGTTTTTCTGGGTTGAAATGGACTTTTCTTGAGCCCTTAGTGAAGGGAAAAAGTGACAGCTCAGTGGAGAAGCCAGAAAGACAGGAGTGGAGGAGTTCCACCCTGTTAACAGAACCTTCTCATGCAGGTTTTCTGTCATACGGGGACAGGGTCCTGAAGAGCACAGGGGCTTGACCAGAGTGAGTCCCTGGAGTGGCCAAGAGCAGGAAGAGCCAGAGGGCAAATATAAGCTGTGTCCTGGGCAGCTCCCAGCTGCAGTTTGACAGAAGCCAAGTTCTGTAGCCAAATCCGAAGCATTGGAAATTAGACAGAGCCCAGGCCCAGGTAGGCCTAGGGACCCTGTTGCAAAGCCAAGCAGAGAGTGAGGTCTAAGACAACGTAAGTATATCAAACTGTCAGGTCCTCAACAGTTTCCGGTTAGCAGCTGGCCACATAGTGCATGCAGGAGTCTGTAGATGGCTTGACCTTGGTCTTGAAGAGATGTAAATGATAAGGTCACCTAGTAAGAGATACAGTTCAGTCCTACTGAGAGAAGACAGAACATAGAGATTAGAGAACCGATTCGTGTGGCTGCTACACAAGGACCCAGCACAGACCCAGAACAAAGATGAGCTCAGAGGACTATGGGTGAGGCTGGGGTTAGGCAGCAGGGCTTGAATCAACCCTATCACTAAGGGCTAGTACATTCTGCTATGAAGCCCTGTGAATAGATATCAAGAAAATGAATGGGTGGCTTGTACCGGACTAGGTTTGGCAGGAGATCTCAGCAACTGGCCAGGAAATGTGGGCCGTTGCTGAACACCTGCTGAGTTAGTCAGCATTCTCCAAAGAAGCAGAAGCAGGAGGTTGTGGACGCAAATCTATATACAAAGAGATTAGTTATAAGGAATTGACTCACTCAGACATGAAGACCGTGAAGCCGCAAATATACAGTTAGCAACCTGGAGGCGGGGGCCAGACAGTGGTGCAGTTCCTGTCCTGCTCTGAAGGCCTGAGACCGCTCTAAATGTGTAGTTCTGCAAGACACCGGTTGGCTCAAGACTCAGCAAGACTCAGTGTTAACAGCTCAAATCCAAGGAAGCAACAACGAAATGATTCCCTGGCTTGGAGGCAGATAGACAGCAGGAAATCTGCATTACTACAGAATCAACCTTGGTGTTCTAATTGGGTCCCCAGCTGACTGGGTGGGGTCCACTCCTTCAGAGAGAGCAATCCATTTTAGTGTATCTACCAATTCAAATGATAGTCTTCTTTTGACACCCTCAGAGTTGCACCCAGAATGTTTGACCAAATGTCTGTCCTCTCCTTAACATATTCAAGTTGACACATTATATTAACCATCATGCAGAACACCTCAAAGACTCTGCCCATCATGGAATGTGCCTGCCTCAGCACCAGATGAAATGTGGATGTGCTTCTCCCATGATGGATTTTGGCCTTTTGGCATATTTGCAGACACTGGCAATTTACTACCAGAGCTGAGAGCAGAGAAGAGAACAAGGAGGCTGTCAGTGTATAAAATATTGAATACATACATTCAAGGCATCAGCCTGAAGTGCCTTTTTAGGCAAACACACTTGGTCATCCATCAGCATCACAAATACACAGGTATACTCATTCTTTCTCACAGTTTCCCTGCCCCACGAAAGTTTCATCTAAGCCCTTGGAAATACATGTTTAGGCCTGGTTTACACGCTTTACTTGTTACTTAACAGAAATGTGGGAGAGAGGTGCTTTTTCTGTTGCTGTGATAAAAACACCATGACTGAAACAACTTATATAAGAGTTTATTTAGGCTTATGCTTCCAGAAGGATAAGAGTCCATCATGGCCGGGAATCATGGCAGTAAGTGGCACACACATGACAGAGGTGAGACATAGTGAAAAGCTCACATCTTCAGCTATAAGCATGAAGTGGAAAGACTGAAACAGAGATAAACGAGACTTTTAATGTCAAGGCCTACTCTAGAGGCGTACTTCCTCCTGCAAAGCCATGCCACCTAAAACTTCTCCAAATAGTGCTACCGACTGGGGACCAAGTATTCAAATACCTGGGACCATGAAGGATGTTTCTCATTCAAGTTGGTACCTCACAGTTGGTAAAAACAAAAGCAGCAGCAGCACCAAAGACCTCACCTGGGCATGGGTGACAGCTCAGGAAAGCTGTGTTTCTGGTGCTCTCTGTTTGACTTGCACGCAAGTCTGCAGGTCAGAGTCTCTTCTCTCCCCAGCAATTACTGCTGCTTATGTAACACTGGGGGCTGGACCCTGTAAGTTTTACAGGTTTTAGAAGCTTCCTGAGACTTGTAAGTTTCATTTACTTCCTGAGTCCTATGAGCTTCTTTTAATGCCAAGGAAATAGCCACACAACAACTGGAGCTAGTGAGGGGCTTGCCACGCCAAACAACTAAGCCCTCACCTATGAAGAGAAAGGGTTAGTAATAGTCTCTGGCTTTTCTCTGTCTTCTAAGACTGAGGTCTCACTGTTTCACTGGGGACAACAGGGGTGACATCCTGATTATTCTTTTAAGAGATCTACAAGCATTAATCTTATCCCTTATAACCATACTTTCTAATACCTGGGACTTCCTCTCCCCTCCCTTATTTTTTAGAGTTTATTTCCTTGCAACTAACTGGAATCTGTTTTACCACCTCATTCTGCTAGTACTATGCTACTGGGTCCCATCCAGATGATTCTAGAGTCAGACATTTTTATACCCAGTATTCCTGTCTTCTCAACATACTGGTTCTCATTGCCACCCAGTCGCCCAAGCACATTCCTCTTGGCCATCATGCCTTCCAGAAACTAATCTGGCTTTGTCCTGCCCTGTTCAGATTTAATTTTATTGGCTATTTTTATTTAATGGACTTCAGCCTCATTACAACACTGAGAATCTAGTCATATCACCCTTCCCTGACTATGTCTTTGGATTTTAGCTGTAATGATGAGTCTTCCCAGGTCTTGAGTCAACTGGTGACTCAAGAACTATGCATTTAGAAAGGTCTCAGGCCTTCAGGACAGGATAGGACCAGCACCACTGTCTGGCCCCATTTCCAGATTGTATATTTGCGAGTTCATGTGTTCATGTATGTGGTTTGCCTGTGTGTGTGTGTGTGTGTGTGTGTGTGTGTGTGTGTACCATGTGCATGCAGTACCCAGGGAGACCAGAAGAGGGTGTCAGAACCCCTGGAGTTACAGGCAGTTGTAAGATGTCATGATGCCATGTGGGTGCTGGAAGTTGAACCTGGGTCTCCTGCAAGAGCAGCCAACATTTAACCACTGAGGCATCTCTCCAGCTCCTAGATTCTTGTGCCTTCCTATGGGGCACATGCATTCATTCTCTCTCTCCCTCCCTCCCTCCCTCCCTCTCCCTCTCTCTCTCTCTATCTCTCTCTCCTCCCCAACCCCTGCCCCAGGGTGATACTGAGAATGTTCCTATGAAGGTCTCTATCTGAAATGATGCAGAGAACATCTTATAGCTTTCATAGTTCCTTCCAAATCAGTCAATTAATTTGTACAACTCAGGGAAATGGTCAAACTTGTAACTGTTATCCGTATTTTAAAAGGGAGGAGAACTTGGAGTGTAGCTCTTGCCTACAATATAGAAGGTGCTGGGGTTTGTTCTAAGAACCACATGAAGCAAACAAATCCATAAATAAAGGGGAATTGAATTTCCTAGAGGTTGAAGCTTCTGGCTTCAGGTCACCTTGTCTCTTTCCCTGTACTGATCTGCAGCTGAGTGATTGATGCTTGCCTGCATTAATGCCCCTTTTGACACCAGCTGTCTTCCCATTGGTGCTTGCCTTGCCCCCTTTCCCCAGGAGGATGGAGTCTCCTCCTCACCCTAGCCAAGCGCCTTACACAGATCTTATAGAACTGATGATGCTGTGTTGAAATTTGAAGGCAGGCTCTGCAAAGTCGCTCTAGGGAACTAACTACTGCAGTGTTTAGCAGGTTGAAGGCACAGAGTCAATTTTAGTCAAGAGAGTAAGAGAGTCAAAGACAGAGCCCCCTCTGGGGGTGCCTGCGTCTCTACACACCAGCTTCTCGACCTTGAGTTATTGCATTTAAGGAATTTGGAGTTGGCTCTTTCATCCCGGTGTTATTGTATAGTAACCCTGATGAACTAATCTGCTCTTCCATCTGCTTCCCCAGAGTCCCTCAGGGCAAGTGCCATGTTCTATTCCTGTCAGTCATTATGGCCTGCCACTGTGTTTGGCACTTAGCTAATGGAAGTTGAATGGATAAGGTGGAGAGACCCATCTGGGTCCATCTTCTGATCCCCCATGAACAAGCTCATTCCCATCCACTTTCTGTCACATCCCATAATACATGTTTGTTTCTCACGGTGAAGTAAGAGTAGGCTTCAAATCTTTTTCATTTTTTAAGCCACTCCAACAGCCACGAAATGGAGGAGCCATATTTATTGTCTGTTCTGTCCCGAGTTGATTTCATGTATAGATAACATCTCATTTTTTAATAATTTTACCTAACTCTCCTAATAGGTCAGTGTGGTAAGTGTTCTCATAGTATGGAAAAGGAAGCTGGAGTGTGGGTGCATAAAGAAACTGAGTTTGAGAGTTTGCACAGCTAGGATATGGGAATGCCAGGATGGAACCCTTGTCCCTTGGCTCAAGAGCCCAGTGCCTTCTTCTCATTCTTTGTTTACCAACAGCAGAGAGCACTGCTTAGTAGAAGTCAGGGTCTGTGCTGAACTGAACTTGAATTTAATTTTGTTGAATCAAATTGTGCCATGTGTCCCCAGTGTTTCGGGCACCTTCCCATCTGATTGTGTAAAATGCTTCTGGAAGCATGAGGTAAAAGCACACCTCGGGAACAGGGGTGAAGACAGATTCCCTCATGAGTCTACCCTCTAGTAGGTCTACACTCTAGTAACTATGGTCCGTACTGTTGGGGACACACGAGGCAAGAGCCTAAGTCAGCCAAAGATGGTCTTGGGAAGCGTCTGAGTGATCATTTAGTTTCCTTTCTGTTGCCGTGACAGACATCACTGGCTTACACATCCATGTCACAGTCCGTCATTGAGGAAAGTCAGGGCAATAAAGCAAACAGAAACTATAGCAGCAACCATGGAGAAATGCTGCTTTCTGGCTCACTCATTCACTTAGCTAGATTTCTTAGACAGCCCAAGACTCCCTGCCGAGGGAATGGTGCTACCCACCGTGAGCTGGATCATCCTACATCAATTAATAATCAAGACAGTCCCCCTAAGACATGCTTATAATCTGACCTGGGAAACCCCTCAATCAAGGCTTCTCCTCTCAGATGACTCTAGACCTTATCACACTGACGTTGAGATTAATCAGGAAAAGCATGAAGAATGAATAAAAGTGATCCAGGCCAAGGAAACAATAATGCTCCTTGGATACAGAATTTCAGCTAGGACAATCCTTAACATAGGGGATATTTCAGTGGAACAGCATAATGGAAAGCAAGAGATGCTGAGGTGGATCTCCCTGTGTTTATCTTACAAGCAAAGGGTCACTGTGGATTACCAGGCTATGCCTTTCAAGTATCCTCATAGTTTAGATGACAGCTAAGCTTTTCTTACTGCTCAGGAAATGAGTTATAGAAACAGCTAGTCACGTCTCCACCTGCCTTTTCTGGGGATAAACATGAAGGTTGCATTTTTCCAATGTATAAGAAATAGCAACAATTGGACTGACCCACATGGTGATGTCATCTGCCTGGGTTGAAGTGTGGCTGCCCTCAGGTGGCTTGGAGGGTGCCACCTGGCTTTGTGTGCATGTGCTTGATGTGCCCCCTGGAGTAGGAAGCCTTTGGGGGAGTGATGGCTGCTGTATAAAGAGACCAGGCCTCTTCAAAGTCCTTCTTGAATATGATGGGATGGAGTGAAGAGTTCTGCCTACTCTAGGACATACAGTGGTTAACCAAAAGTGTCATTTGGGTTTATCTAATCCAAATTTTCCCCTTCACTGTGCCTGTAAGTGTTCTTTAAGACTTTGTAAAACCAACCAAAGAATGACTGAAAATTGAGCCAGTCCTATGAAGTGTACGTGACACTTCTGGAGTATTTGCATCTACACTCTATAGTATTTGTGTCTAAAAAGAAGCCCAGCATGGTACTGGCATTGCGTATCAATTCCCTGTTCTTCACTTCCTTAGGAACTTTGATAAGAACCCTCAAGCCACATTCTATTATGGTCTTGTTCAAATATTGCTGAGATCCCTCCTGCACCCCGCTACTGCCCACCATCCCTCTGCGATTGTCATCACCAATGCACTGTGGGCCGGAGGCCACCACACACCCAGATTGCCCGCCCCACCCTATGAATGTGGCTAGCCTGCTCACCCCTCATCTGGGAATGTAATAAAGTCAACTGAACAAAGCCATGTTAAGTCCTGAGAATGAAAGCCTCTTCCCACCCACACTTCAGCTTCTGCTCTTCGCTCACCTCCCAAGATCTCCACTTTATTCTCTCCCTCCGCTGCATGCCTCACCCTACTGCCTGGGTGACTTGTCTAAAATTCAAATGCAGTCACATCACTCCTCTGATCAGAGCCCCTCAGTGGCTTGCAGATCTTCTCCGATGGTATCCAAACTCCTGGCACATTGACAGCAGTACCCTCCGTGAGCAGGTTCCTTCTCCCTGTGATATCATCTCCTAATTCTCCACTGACAGCCACACTGCAGCGCTGAATTACTGATGGTTCTCCAAGAACACTGTTAATCCATGTGTCTGAGCTGCCAGAAGTAACCCTTTCTATTTTGCCTTACAAATTTGACCAACATTTCAAATTCTCTCAACTGGCCCCCTCTCAGAGAACCCCTTAGACAGAGGTGTTTTAGACTGTCTCCTTGAGGCACCTGCTGTTCACTTTTCTGCATGATCTCAAGACTTCTGGTTAGTAGACATTCTGCCTAATCCCTGAGTAGTGTGGATTAAGATAGAGCAATGCCTGATCAGCACTGGCAAGTTTCCCCTCCGCCCCATCACTGAGGAGGTTTGAATTTCAGCCCGATCCACACTGACATCTGCATCCTGATTGACTTCCAGGTCGGGCCAATCACTGGTCTGCCATCATTGGCGGGTCCCACTCCAAGAACTACGTGCTGTGGGAGTATGGAGGGTATGCCAGCGAAGGTGTCAAACAAGTTGCTGAGCTGGGCTCACCAGTGAAAATGGAGGAAGAGATTCGACAACAGGTAAGAACAAGCTCCCGGATCAGCCGACAGCTAGAAATGAGGTCAGATCATTCCCTGGGTTTCACTTCCAGGACTTTGAAATATGCAGTAGAGTGTCTGTGCTTAATGGGGGCTTTATGGGCTACATCGGAGTCTCAGTTTCTCTCCCTGAACTCAAGAATTCTCTATCTTCTGTATGCTAAATGCTGCTGTCGACTGGTTGCTGGGATGACAGATTTCTGATCTCCCGAGAGGGCAAAGAGTGATTTACGGTTTCATACTATGGTTTTGAGGGTGGAGGATGACGTTCAAGCTCTCTAAACAAATTGTCGCTTCTGAAAATAGACACTTTATGTGTTGGCATGTGGTGTTTTGCAACAGTGTCTTGAAGCGCCTGATGTCTGATAAATTTGCTGGTCATTAGTCATAATCGTCATGTACTGATACAACTCCTGTGAGCCATATCATGTGAGCCTGGGGGATCCGGAGCTGCCCCATTATCTAGGTCCTAGCATCTACTGAGGGAAGCAGAATGAATGACCCATTATTCTTGTCAATGTGTTTACTTGACAATGGGCCATCCCTCATCAAAAGCCTGGGCTAGTTAACAGCAAATAGAGGTTGAGAAGAGAGTCTTGCAGGAATAGCAGTTTTGTGGTTTGCTGCCATTCCTACAGAAGCCCCTCCGGCATGAGAGAGCTACTCAGGCATTCATGCCTCACTGACCCCAGCTGTCTGTCTGGGACAAGAGAAAAGCGAGCTGTGTTTGGGGTATGGCCATTGCACAGTGCAGGTCGCTGAGAGGCCACCATTCTCCTTCCTCCTGCCTTGCGTGTCCCAAGATGATGGAGGGGGCCCCAGATACATGGTGCCCCTGTTGTGTTCTGATGCATGTGTTATCAGAGGCTGAGCAGACAGAGGGTGAGCAGAGCCCAGACCCAGGGCTTCCCTGAAGTCTACCATTTGGCCTCCAAGCTGTCCACAATCCTGAACTGAATGCAGCTGAAGTCACCCTGCTCCTTCACAATGCCCTGGGGGATCCTTTTGAACTACAGCTGGGGGGCACACTTCAGAATGAGCTTGTGTTTATCCTCAATTTGATTCCAAGTCTCTTCTACTTGTTTGAGACAATAAAAGGTTTAATTAATTTTTTTAACATTGCATGGTATTAATTATCAAATCACCCTTCTCTGTAACTGAAGATGACCTGGGATTCTTAATCTTCCTGCCTCCACTTCCTGAGTCCTTAGGGTTGCAGGCATGCACCACTATGCCAAGTTTTGTTCAGTGCTTGCAATCACACCTGTGTGTTTGGACACCATGCTATTAACTGAGCCACAGCTCCAGCCCACAATGTCATCCTTCTAACTGTCTGGTTTCTCTGACTCCAATGTGCCTCATAAATGGCATAACTCTTCAGGGTATAGCCAAGTCATGAGTGCCCCCTCCTGTGGTGCCTGCACCACCTGGAACCATGATAAGGCAAGGGTCTGGGGATTAAAAAACACATAAAGACATGGGTCACTTTTGAAACAAGAATTCCCCTCTTTTATTGTATTCCAGGGCAGCTTATATAGGGTTCTCCTTGATTAATGGCCACACCCTAGCTCTCGGGATCTTTCAGCTGCAAGCCCACTAGAAACCGCTCCCCTGCCATCAGGAACTCGTGAGGGTCTCGTGCTCAGAGAAGCTGCAAGTATAGGAAAACAAGCTGTTTACTCTGGCAGGCAAGGGATCATAGGAAATTCAGGGTC